>LPNX010082617.1:186640-194320 GCA_001517045.1 Pseudotsuga menziesii
TTAGCTTAGGTGCATGATTGTGTCTGTCCCACTAGGGGAAGAAGATTTAGGTTGATTTCATTATATGTTCATGTGTTTTCCCCTCCCCTTTCCTAGTTATGGTCTTTGACTTATGGATTTTCCTTAGATCTATGATTTGTGGACTTGAGAACAATTTCAGGGTCAATGACCCACATATTTTCTATAAATGATATGATAAATTCATATTTCATCATGATCATCATCATCGTCATCATCATCATCATCACCATCATCTTCATCATCTTCGTCATCGTCAACATCATGATCATGATGATGATGATGATGATGATCATCATCATCATATTAATCATCATCATCATCATCATCATCATCATCATCATAATCATATTCATCATCATCATCAATATCGCCACCATCATCATCATAATCATCGTCATCATAATCATCATCTTATCATGATCATGATGATCATCATCATCTTCATCATTATCATCATCATCATCATTACCATCATCATCGTCGTCTTCATCATCAGTTTCACCATCATCATCATTGTTGTCATCATCATCATCATCATCATCATCATCATCATTACCATCACCATCGTCATCACCATCATCATCATCAAATTGACACCAAATTAGCTATCATGACGATGTCCTAGCAAGCTATGGCTTATATCAATATTAAAAGTCCTTTAACATTGTATATCGATTCAAAGAGCCCCTTCTACATGGGCATCTCTAGTCAAGACATGCAATGAGGTCCCTATAGATTCAGATGTTGGTGGATGTGTTCACTAGTCGGGTTGTCACCAAATTAGTGTTATGTCTGATCATGATCACAACATCCTAGCTTCTTTAAAAGTACATACGTACATATATGTATGTCATTAGGGAAATAATATTTTAGAAAATCCTGAATCCGAATATCTAAAAGGGTAGATAAATCCAAACTCTTCAATTTCTTCTTTGAAACACTCTCCAAAATGCGCCATTGACCTTTTTTCATATTTAATGAGAAAATCTAAATGCTAACAGCATTTGGTTGTGTTATATTTTGTGTTTTTTTAAATATATATTTGTTAATTTTTTAAATTTTCATAATATATATTATATATAATATTTAGTGTTTTTATAAAACATTTATTTTTTATAAATGATTTGGGGATGATTTGATATTGTTGTGGATGAGCAATGGCAATACGTTTTCCAGAATACCCATTTCGAACCTATTCATGCAACCTAATTGTGACTGTGTGAGATTCATTCATCCATCCATCGCAACAATAGCAGGGAAATAGAAAGGCTAATTGGCCTTGATCCATAAAGCCTTGATACCCTCTTCTTCTTCTTCTTCCGAGGGTTTGGGGAGATGTATGGGAGATTTGAGAACATATTCATCAGCATCGGCTGAAGAGAATGACAATTTGGTGGTCGAAGGAGGGTCAGGAGGGTACATTTCTGCCATTAAAGTCACTCATCTTGGTCTCAATACGACATGTATAGAGAAACATGGCTCTATGGGAGGCACCTTTCTCAGTTTGGGATGCATCCTCTCCACCCTTTGATATGTCTGCTCTAAGATCAGACCCAAAGAACTTGATTATGTCCTCACTCTTATAGTCAATAAATTCATCGAGCGTCGCCTTCAAACTCTTGCCTTTAAATATGGCATGGCCAAGTCCATCCATCACACTCATGTTCTCATCAAGAAAATGACACATCAGGTATTCTATTCTATTCTTCTCTATTTGATTTTATTGTTAAATAAACTTGAAAATTTTGTCCCATATTAATCAACTCAATGTGATTCAGAAGAGGCTAAATTACTTGTTTAGGGTATAAAACTTCATCCAAGATCTATATTACAAACATGGTATATGTTTGGGTAGTGTTTCATCTTGCAACTTATCCCTTCCCTAATCTGGGAGAATATAAATCAAAGTAGTCAGATTACAACATTCAAATCTGAAGCACGGCTCACAATGGGCATAACATATTCGAGGGAGACTTGAGCCCTAGTGGGTTCTATAATAGGTATATTTTTTACTAGCAGCACTTATCAAGGGTATATGTTCTGTGACTTGAACTTGAAATCATATGAATAGTAGATTGTCCTAGCACATGTAGCGATACCAGCGGTTTTTTAATTTTGAACCCAGGTCATCATTGTCGCTAGAAAATGTTTGGATAGACCCTCTGCTAGCCAATACTATTAAATAAAAAAAGGCCCAGCCTGACTATATGAAATAAAGAAAGGCATACTTATCTGTTTAGTGTATAAAAATACATAAATGATCCACTCAACGAACATGTTACCATATATATATATATTCCATCAAAGTAAAGCAAGGCTTGTTAGTATGGATAGTAATCTTCCCTGGTATTTGTACTATGTTAGGAAAATCTATAATGTCAAAGTCACCTAGGGCTTGAATACCCACCCCATTACTTTATCCTGAAATCATCTAAATAAAGATTTCTCTAGCTAAAGACATTTATTTGGCTAAAGATCTAGGACTAGGAATTGCATTCACTGTAATGGAACTTTTCTATATGGGCCTTCCAGGGGGCGATTATTTTCTTATTGAAACTGCTCCTGATATAGCATATTCAATTTATTTTGGCTTGTCATATAAAATTCCTATGTCATCCCCTTTCTCTGAAACCTGACTAGTGTTGATGTATATGTAACTTCGGAATGTATTCTTCTATGTATTTCATATATTGTAACCCGATGTTCATTCCGGGATGTTTCTATTATGTATTTGAGTCATGTGGTCATGCCCCGATGTTCCGATCGGGAGGATTAATAATGTAAACAAGTCATATCAAGTCATTAGGTAAGTCCCCACTGTTTAGGGGCACTTGAGTTATTATACACTAATTAAGGTGTAGGATCGAGTAGTAATTATTAGGTTGATTGCACTTCAAGTCAACGGAAGAATATAAATAGAGAGTGAGATTCTCTCTATTTATCACTTGTGACTTAGCTCTCTTGCTCTCTCAAGTGTGGCGCACTTTTGGAGAAGGAAATTCTTGGGCTTGACAGAAGACAGAAGGTTGCTGTTGTGAAGGGAGGTCATCTTACTGTTTTGGGTTCATATCTTGTGGTGATACTATCTTAGAGGAAGTTGAGGGGTTTTCTCCATTCATGGTTTCCCCTCCTAAAATATTTGTGTCTCTTGTATCTTGTGATGTGCTTATGTGATTGCTGTGCTTGTTATTCTCTTAGTGAAAAGATCTTATCATAATGCTAGCTTAAATGTTGAAAAACTAGCATGGTATCAGAGCTAACCTGAGAAGAAGATATTGTGTAGCTACAGGAACTAGGGCTTCTTATTTTGTGGATCTTCCTCCACATATTTTCAGCAAAAGTATGCTAGGATGACTCTCCATTGAAGGGTGCATTTTTCTGTCGATGCAGAATTCAATTTCAAGCATTTTCAGTTTCGATGTGGAAATTAGGGCTTTCTACAGAAGAGGAATTTTTTGAGTGAGACTAGCATAGGATTTTTCTCCTCATCAAAACCGAAATTTAGAGACCTGGATCAATAAATTTGGTTGGGTGAAACTCCGGGAAAGTCAAACCCTAGTTTGACCCTGAGCTAGGAGAAACCCTAAATACTAAAAAGGCTAAGTTTTGGTACAGTCGCTATATTCTGAGATTGGCGAACTCTCCAAAGCTGAAAATTGCAAGGGCCCAATATAAAATCCTGATGAACACTGTGTCCAAAGGGAAGCCTCTAATTCACTGTATTCCAGGAGATATGATCTCTCCAAGTTAGGGTTCCAGCCTCTTCCAGAAATCATCCATAAATAGGACACCTAGGGAGATCTACAATATCTTGGGCTACAGAGGTCCAGATGAAATTCCTGAATATTTTATAGAAAGGTCACGGACTGTACCTTATTTGGTCCGAAGTTCAGACTCAGAAGATGAACCAGTGACACGTGGCATGCCGTACAACTTCGCTGTTCTGAACAGTCCTGTAACAGGTAACCTTGGGAAAAGGATTATAAATCCCAAATGGTAAAACAAATTGTGATGAAACCTGTGTTTTTGGATCAGGCACATGCGATTTTACCTCAGTGAGAAATTTCAGATACATAGGATCATTAATTTCAGAGATATCACAGAAACAGTAACAGGCATTTCTGCAGAAGAAATCAGAAAATTAGGGCTTCCTGTTCTGGGAGTTTTCCTTCACTGTTTTCAGAAAAGGAGTACATTGGACAGCTCCATTTGAAGAGATATATCTGTTCATCCAATCAGATCTTAAAGATTCCAAGTTTTGAAAATTAGGGTTTCTGGGACAAACCCTAGATCAACAAACTATGGGACAAGGGCGGACACCTCAAATCGGTAAGATCTAATCCTTTGCTATTTCCATTTGAGGTTCTCATTTCAAAGTGATCAGCTTGATGATAAGCTTGGTGAAGTTGAAAAATTCCAAGCATAGAAGTATTTTATCTCTCTGGATTGGACACCTACATGAGCATAGAGGTTCCAGTTTCAGAGGGAGACGAGGCCAAAGAAGACATCATGCTCATGCTGCAGAGGATGATGAACCATCCAGAAAGAGATCCAGATATGAAAGTGAAGATTCTTCAAGCGAGGATGAATATGTTCTGATATCAGCTCTCACAGGTAACATTACTCATGGAAGTGATGACTGGCTCATACAAAGTGGTGCTTCCAAACATATGAAGGGATTCAAGGAATCCTTTGTAAGACTATCAGAACATGAATCACCTCACAAGGTGAAACTAGGAGATGACTACCAATGTCCAATAAAAGGTAGTGGGGAATCTTCATACAAGCTAGACTCTGGTAAGTCACTAACAATGAAAGAAGTATTGTTTGTTCCAGGATTGAAGAAGAACCTTCTCTCCATTTCAGCATTGATGCAAAAGGAATGCGGGCTACATTCATAGATGGTCAAGTCATCATATGGCCAAAAGGAAAGACTATCGATGATGTGGTAGTGATTGAAGAACAAGAAGGAGGTTTGTATGAATTGAAGGGATATCTAGAACAAGACTTGATCCATGACACAGTAGAGCCAAATGAGCTTTGGCATAGAAGGCTTGCACATGTGCATTAGAGAGCACTACCTATTGCAAGCAAAGCTGTTGAAGGTCTTCCAGAATTTCGAGCTACTTGAAGTGGTAAAAGAAAAAGCGAAGAATGCAAAAGTTGTGATGGCCACCTTGAATGGCCTCCTAGGATTGTGGAATTCATTCATATGAGGAATATGAAGAACTCAAATCTTGAAGGACTTCTTATCCTCCTTATCATTTGGATAAGAAATGATGCTATCATGAATGAAGAAGACGATGAAGCTGAAGACTCAAGGAGTATGCCCACGCAACAAATAAAGATAAGTATTCAATTGTCATTTCATATTATTGTTTTGTTATGCATTTGTTTATATTTAGTTGATGTATTATGCATGATAGGATGTTTGCATTAATGATAGTATACTACTAATATGTATGTGATGGGTAAGTAGCTCATGGGGCTATACAAATTCTCCATTGCTACTTATCTAGAATGAAACCTCTTTGCTGACATATTGGATTAGTGCACAATCTCAATGTTGTCCTGGTAGAGATGGAAGGCATCTAGAAAGTTTCAGTGAGATATGGATGAATGCTGTATTGGATAAAGTAGTTGCATGACCATATATTTATGCATAAGTATTTTCCAGTATGATTATTCCTTATGAAATGTTTCTAACCATACAATTGCATTTAACTTGTAGGAAAGATCGCATACATAATCGCCTACAAGCAAAGAAGAATGAAGACTTGTTCCAAAGAGCAAGTGACGACATTTCAAAATGAAGAATAATATGACGAGTGCAGTGACATCATTGATGTAGAACCTTCCAGCCTCCAAGAAGAAAGGGAAGACTAGTTCAAGAAGAATGATGTCAGGGCGCATTATCGAGACCTGAAGAGAAGTTCATAGTTCCATCTTGCAATAGATGGAAACATCATGGGATACAAAGCAAGATTCGTAACATGAGGCTTCTCACAAAGAGAAGGAATAGTTTACGAAGAAACATTTACAGCTAATAGAAGTGAAGTCACATGACATGCATAATCATGTGTGCAAATGAAAGAAGGCCTTGTACAGGATGAGCTTGATGAATATCTTAGCCTTTGCTACAAGGTTGAGGATGACAAGCTCATAGATGGGTGCAAGATAAACTCTTGAAGAAGTTCAAGATAGAGGATCTTAGTATCTAGTGATCCTAGATGGATACTACTTGTCACTCCAGTACAGAATGTTTCAGTGCATAGAGCACAGAAGACAGAGGGAGTACGATGCTTCGCTTCAGAGGGAGTGACTACAGAAGATCATGAGGTTCGACATGATATGACAGGATGGATAGATTACTGATGACTTTAGGCTTTACTGAGAGTAAAGTGGATTCCAACCTTTGCTTCAAGGTTGAAGGCAGAATACCAGTGATGCTCCTATTATGTGTCGATGCACTATTGTTCTAGGTATGGAGGTGTGGCAGAGTACAAATGGAATCTTCCTTGGACAAGGGAAGTATGAAGTAGAGATCCTGAAGAGGTTCAGGATGATGGACTGCATGACCACACCTATGGCATCGAACCTAAAGCTATTGAGTGATGCTTCTTCAGAGACGGTTGATGCTACAATGTATCATCAGATGATTGGGTCATTGATACCTGACAAACACGAGACCAGATATTTGATTTGTTGTGAACACCTTGAGCCAGTACTTGACAGATCCGAGAAGTGTTCACTAGATTGCTGCAAAGCATATTCTGAGGTACCTGAAGGGTACAATTGATTATGGGCTCAAGTATGATGCGAATCAGAAGATTAACCTGGAGGGTTATGTTGATTCATATTGGGCAGGCAGTGCCATCGACAGGAAGAGTACTTCGGGATGTTGCTTCAGTCTGGGATCATGTATGATCTCTTGGTTTAGCAGGAAGCAATCCTGTGTGGCACTGAGTACAGCTGAAGCAGAGCATGTCGCAGCTTGTTCAGCTAGTTGTGAGGCAGTATGGCTGCGGAAGCTACTGTCTAATATATTTGATCTCCAGTTGGATGCTACCTGTATACATTGTGACAACCAGAGTTGCGTGAAGTTGTCAGAGAATCCAGTGTTCCATGACAAGTCGAAGCATATTGAGATCAAATATCACTATATCAAGGATATGGTGCAGAGAGGAGCAGTGAAGCTCCTGTATGTTGCGATGGAGGAACAGATAGCTGATGTATTGACGAATCCGTTGGCTAGGATGAAGTTTGAGTACTTCAGAGAGAGACTTGGTGTTCTCCAGATTGAGGCTTCCTCCCAGAGACAGTGATGAGATCCAGAGCCATTATGACATGGTAAGAGGATTGGTTCCTTCCATGGTCAGATGTAAGGGCTGAGCCATTCCGTCATGGTGAGAGGATTGGTTCCTTCCATGACTGATATGAGTGCTGAGATTGAGAGCCATTCTAACGAGTAGGTCAGATGTAAGGGCTGTGCCATTCTGTTCATGGATAAAGGATTTAGTTCCTTCCATGTCATATGTAAGTGCAGAAATCTCTCTTCATTGTGGTTGAGAGTCTTCCATCATTAGGTGGGATTGAGCCATTCTGACGAGTAGGTCAGATGTAAGGGCTGTGCCATTCTGTTCATGGCTAAAGGATTTA
>LPNX010082754.1:11532-25395 GCA_001517045.1 Pseudotsuga menziesii
CCCTAAGCTTGTCACCAAGATGATGTGATATATCATATTGAAATGAGAACCTCAAATGGAAATAGAAAAGGATTAGATCTTACCGATTTGAGGTGTCTGTCCTTGTCCCGGAGTTTGCTGATCTAGGGTTTGTCGCAGAAACCCTAATTTTCAAAACTTGGAATCTTTCAGATTTGATTGGATGAACAGATAGATCTCTTCAAATGGAGCTGTCCAATGTACTCCTTTTCTGAAAATAGTGGAGGGAAACTCCCGGAACAGGAAGCCCTAATTTTCTGATTTCTTCTGCATAAATTCCTGTTACTGTTTCTATGATATCTCCTAAATTACTAATCCTCTGTGTCTGAAATTTCTCACCAAGATATCCTCACATGTCTCTGATCCAACACCACAGGTTTCATCAGAATTTGTTTTACCATTTGGGATTTATGATCCTTTTCCCAAGGTGACCTGTTACAGGACTGTTCAGAACAGAGACGTTGTACGGAATTCCACGTGTCACTGGTTCATATTCGGAGTCTGACCTTCGGAAAACAGAAAGTAAAGTATGTTCCCTTTCTGGAACATCTTCAGGAATTCCATTTGGACCTCTGTAGCCCAAGATATTGTATATCTCCCCAGGTGTCCTGTTTATGGATGATTTCTGGAAGAGGATGGAGCCCTAACTTGGAGAGATCATATATCCTAGAATACAGAGAATCAGAGGCTTCCCTTTGGATACAGTGTTCATCCGGATCTTATCTTCGGCCCCTACAATTTTCAGCTTCTGATATTTCGCCAATCTCTAAATATAGCGACTGTACCAAAACTTAGCAGTTTTAGTATTTAGGGTTTCTCCTAGCTCAGGGTCAAAATAGGGTTTGACTTTCCCAGAGATTTACCCAACCAAATTTACTGATACAGGTCTCTAAATTTCGGTTTTGATGAGGAGAAAAATCCTATTCTGGTCTCACTCAAAAATTCCTTTTCTGTAGAAAGCCCTAATTTCCGCATCAAAACTGAAAATGCTTGAAATTGAATTCCGCATCGACAGAAACATGCACCCTTCAATGGAGAGTCATCCTAGCATACTTTTGCTGAAAATCGGTGGAGAAAGATCCACAAACTAGGAAGCCCTAGTTCCTGTAGCCGCACAATGTCTTCTTCTCAGGTTAGCTCTGATACCATGTTAGTTTTTCAACATTTAAGCTAGCAATATGTTAAGATCTTTTCACTGAGAGAATAACAAGCACATCAATCACATAAGGACATCACAAGAGACAAGAGACACAAAGATTTTAGGATGGGAAACCATAAATGGAGAAAACCCCTCAACTTCCTCTAAGATAGTATCACCACAAGATGTGAACCCAAAACAGTAAGATGACCTCCCTTCACAACAGCAGCCTTCTGTCTTCTGTCAAGCCCAAGAATTTCCTTCTCCAAAAGTGCGCCACACTTAAGAGAGCAAGAGAGCTAAGTCACAAGTGATAAATAGAGAGACACACGCTCTCTATTTAGATTAGTCCATTCACTTGAATTGCCATTTCACACGTAGGCTCGACCTAACATTTATTACTCGAGCCTACACCTTAATTAGTGTATAATAACCCAAGTGTCCCTAAACAGTGGGGACTTACCTAATGACTTGATATGACTTGTTTACATTATTAATACTCCCGATCGAAACATCGGGGTATGACCACATGACTCAAATACATAATAGAAACATCCCAGAATAAATATCGGGTTACAATACATAGAAGATACATAGAAGAATACATTCCGAAGTTACATATACATCAACATACACACCACAACAAAACGGTGTTGCTAAGAGAAAGAACAGATCGCTGAAGGAGATCGCAACCTGTATGATGGAGGCTAAGACTTTGCCACCAAATTTTTGGGCCAAGGATATAAACTGTGCATCCTATATCCGAAATAGGGTGCCTCATAAACAACTTTATGGTATGAATCCTTTTGAAGCTTGGAGTGGGCACAAGCTAGATGTGACAAATTTCAAGTTTTGTTCGATGCAAGTCTAATCTTAATGTTTATTTGAAGCTGATTCATGGTTCTTTGATGATTATTGTCTTCTATGTGGATGACCTTCTGATTACAGGAAATTGAAAGAAAGAGATTGCCTCCTTGAAGGATGCAATGAACCATGCATTTTCTATGACTGATTTGGGGTTGTTGAGCCAATTCTTGGGTCTTGAAATTGCTCAATCCTAACATGGAATCAAAGTACATCATTCCAAGTATGTCTTAGATTTGCTGAACAAATTCGACATGAAATATTGCAAGCAAAGCAAGACTCCCTTCCTTTCAGGAGTTAAGCTTGAAGAAGCAGGTTCTTCTCCTATGGTAAATAATACACTGTATAGGTAGTTGATTGGGTGTTTGCTTTACCTTACACACACTCGACCTGATATTTATTATGCAGTAAGTGTGGCTTCAAGATACATGGATCAACCTCATGAGATCCATTGGAGAGAAGCCAAAAGGATCCTTAACTTTGTTCAAGGAACAAGAACTCATGGGATCTTCTACAAAGCTAAATCAGATCTTGATTTGATTGGGTTTACTGACAGTGATTGGGTAGGTGGCAATACAGATTGAAAGTCAACTTTAGGATATGTGTTCATGCTAACTGAAGGACCAATCAGCTTGTCAAGCAAGAAACAGAGTGCCATAACACTCTCATATATAGAAGCGGAGTACAGAGGAGTTGTAAATGCAACAACTCAATGTTTATGGTTGCAGGGAATACTTGGTGAGTGTGGCTTCGAATCATAGTTTTCACCTATTATCTATTGTGATAATCAGAGCACCATTAGAATATGCAATGATCTAGCTCAGAGACAGAGAACCAAACAAAATGTGATCCATATGCACTACATCAGATAGCTTGTGCATGATGGCACCATTCACTTACTCTTCTGTGCATCTTAAGAACAAGTAGCAGACGTCTTCACCAAAGTTTTTTGTGAGAATAAATTTAGCAATCTCAAATCACTAATGGGGATTTCCAATCATGCTATGAAGCATGATTGATGACAAGATTTTTAAATTTTGTTTTACTGTCCATGTTTAAGGGAGGATTTTCTCACCAGGTTTTTGCCTCTTTCCTTGGTTAAATGGAGATGCAGTATGTAAAGGGTGACTAAGCCTTGTTGCTAGGCCCTATAGTTTTCTGATATTTACTCATAAAGTCATGCTTAAGGGGGGGTGTTAGAATAATAAACCCATAGTTACCTACCTTAGACATTAATTAATCCATTTTTGTCTTATTTGCCTAGTTTCCTATATTCCAATCTATGCAAGTTGTCTTCCACATGTCCTAGAAGTCAAACTTGCTAAAACTAAGTCATGGAGCACTTGGAAAACCTCCTGGAAACCATATTTAGCATGTCTACTTTATTCTAGATCCTCCAAAGCGCATATCTTCTTTTTTTGCTAAGTTGCCTGTTTTATTGAGAAATAAGGCAAAAGGGAAAGTTAGACTAGGTGTAGTTGATTTATTTTTTTCCCTCATCATCCTCCATCATTTTCTCCTAATAAAAGCATGTATGAGTTTTCTTTCCATCCCTTATTAGCTTTCCTACTTGACTTTTCCAATTCATGAGCCTCTAAGTGGATTTGGAAACTGCTTTATGCATGTATAGGGGATTTGACTAGATTTAGTAAGCCTACTTTTTGACTATTTTGAATGGCATCCTTATGCATTCGAATCTCTCATGTAATTATATATTGCAGCAGCCTATGACTTCATAAGGTTGGCTATTGTACACTTATTCAATATAGATTAGTGTTATGCTCCAATTTCAGTCTCCTTTGTTTGTAATTTTGCATGTTTGATTAGCAATTTTGTGAGTGCAATTGTTATATCACTTGGGTTCAATTTCCACAGTCTAATAGAAAAATTCTTGGGTATGCCTCGAATATTTGTTTGATTCCATTGGATGTTTGTGCACAATATTGACTTGTTTAAACAATCAAGCATGACATGGTGTTGTTCCAACTAGTCCATGCCTATAAGTACATCATACAATCCTAGGGGTAAGATATTTAGATCTACCTTAGCTGGAAACTCATTCATTTCTACCTCATAGTCTCTTACTAATTCTGAAACCTTTCTTTTTGTACCAATGACTAGTTGTACAAGCCATGGTTTCTCATGTTTCACCTTGTTCAGTTTATGCGTGTCAACAATATTGGGGGAACCATAGCTTCGACAAGCACCACGATCAATTAAAATGGAAATAGAAATATTTGAAACCTTACCTTCTATTTTGACCATAATGGCCTGATGGTCTACTTGTTCGTCGTCAAGTGCTGCATAGATCCTAGGCCTGTTATCCATGTCCTCTATGGTCGGGTATTCTTGCAGTTTGTATAGGACTTCATTAGTCTTGTTTGTGCAATCTCTGGCATAATAGGGCCCTTGGAATTTCCAAAAGATAGCCTATAGTGGGGAATCCTTGGATCCTTTGTTTGTTGTTGGTATGTTGTTATTTGGTGCAGGCTTATTTTTCAATGCACCTATCTTGTTGAAATTTATGTTTGATGGACAACTGATGTTTTGCTTTTTGTAAGGCAGTGGTTTAAAACCAGGTTTTCGGTTGTCTGAGAAGGTCCTAGAATTGTCTTGACTTCTTTTTATATTTTCCTTCCTCAATTCTCCATGCTCGTAACCAAGTCTAACTTTGTGTAAGGTAGTGTCCGGAGATTTGGGAATGTCAAACTCTATTCTCTCTCAAAAATTTGGAGGAAGACACACAAAAAACTGTTGTATATTGACCTTTTCATCATTTATGTAAGGTACATAATGTAACAGATCCAAAAATATGTTAACAAACGAATCCATGGTCATGGAGCCCATCTTTAAATCATGAAATTCTTTCACTTTTCTATCAAAGAATCTTTTAGATATGTATTTGTCTTGAAATATTATGGGAAAATTACTCCATCTGATTTCTTTTACTTCATCATTTTTAGTATGCTTTAGGTCCCTCCACCATCTAGTTTCTTTTCCATTTCAGTTGTAAATGACCAGCCGAGATTTCATATCACTGGAGTAGCTGTGTACTTGAAAGTATTTTCTCATACCCAAGACCCATTCTTTAGCCTTCTCCCCAATATTCATCTCTCCTTCATAGGTTGGGGATTTTATCTTTCGAAATTCTCCTTAAAGGTTGTCATAATTTTTCTTCCTTTTTCTGCAAGGAGAGAGTGAACCATCACTGGAAAGACAATGATATTATCATTCTAGAAAATTAGGTGTGTGTTCTTCTCTTCCCTCTTCCTTTGGATTGCTGGTCCTTTTACGATGATAATCTTCCTTGGATTTATTGGTTGAATGGGTAGGATGTCCATGAGGGTTTACTTCCGTCATGTTCTAAAGTAAAGATTCATTTATTGCTTTTTGTTATTTTCTCTCATTCATGTTATCATCTTTAAAGCTTTGTAAGTATGCTTACCGAATCTGTACAGTCTTCATTAGGTCATAATTTAATTCCACCACCAGCTCTTCTTCTCTTGTTAGGGAATTCAATTTCGCTTGTCGAATGTTGTCCTCTTCTACATCCATGATTTGGATTGTTTTTTTAAATCTACAAATTTAAACATTTAGTAACAAATAATTTTCTATTAGTTCACAAAATTACAAATACACTTTGGAAATGTTTATTTCTACAA
Source organism: Pseudotsuga menziesii (assembly GCA_001517045.1). Taxonomy (NCBI): domain Eukaryota; kingdom Viridiplantae; phylum Streptophyta; class Pinopsida; order Pinales; family Pinaceae; genus Pseudotsuga; species Pseudotsuga menziesii. The sequence goes on from LPNX010082754.1 coordinate 17,215, forward strand.
CGAATGTTTCAGTAGCACCCATTAGGTCTCTTAGTGTTTGAAAATGGGCTCTGATACTGTCGAGCACCCTAAATGCAGATAAATTATTATCAACACACAGAGCTTACGAAATTCATTGTCAACCCAGGGAAGTCTTTTGTTTCAAAGGGTAAGTGCACAGTATATGCTAAACACCAAATCATTGTAGTGAATACTGTTCTTAAACAACTATGTTCATCCCCTCAACTATGTGTGATCCCACAAATCTTTTAACTCTACAAATTCAACCTTTCCTTCAATGCATCAACCAGAAATGAAATCAACAGTTACTGACAGAAAGGAAATTCTACTCACTGCTCAACTCAATGGAACTGCCTATTGATCTAATCACACTCAGAATCCACAATCATAAATTAACTGTAATCTAGAAATTCAATTGCGACAGATCACACTCAGCTGTTCTAAGAATCAAATTGCAGAAATAAGAATTAACAATTATAGCAATCCAAGAATTACACAGGATTCGTGGGATGTCGTTCTGAACTATGAGACTAACAGAGTTGCGCACGGCTAATAAATAAATTGCATAAAGATTACTACTCAGTCGACTGTCACACTGTTACAGTTATCAATCTTGAGGCATGCAATCTTGTAAATCACACACACTACTGCTGCGCACTCAGAAAATGTAATTAATGAAACTTCACACAACCATAAATGGAAAAATCCTACCTTAACTCAGCAATCTCTGCGGAAGGCGGGCCCAGCCTTCGCACAGAGACGCTGGATGAACAATGTACAGCTCCCTTAAACCAGCAGTACTTCTTGTATTAAAAAGAAAGGATTATTACAGATTGCTTCTGCTGTTAATACACAAATGAATTAATTATTTTCCAACCCCCTGGGCCGAGACATCTTTCTGTATTTATACCTCCAAGTGATAACATCCCATCCTATTACAAAGGGCAGCCATGAAGATCTCTGATCTTTAGGCGCCCTGAATAACCTTGTTTGTTACAAGACGTGGCATAATACAATCATAGAAAATACAAGAAGATTGTTGACTGGCCCAGAAGTAGCGATCTTCTCAGATCGCCATAATATTCGCGCAGCTCTCCTGAAGACCCCTCGATCATAGCTAGTTCCGTTGCGGCTGCTCTGACCGGCCCTTGACTGGAATGTCACGTGCCTCCATAGATGAGGGGCAGATGAAGGATCCTTTTTGTGTCACGACCACCCCTCGTCCCTAGACTTGTTCAGCTTCATCCCCTGCATTCTGCTCATCTCACATTATCTTCATAGATCACACATATTAGCACAATTTCAAGAGATAAATGGCCTTAATTGTCACAAGAATAAGCATTAAATAAGGTAAAATAATAATCATTCTTACCTTGACAAATTAAGGAATAAAGTGAAGAAATTCAGTCTGATTGGCATGCTAAGCAGTGTAAAACAAGGGAAGAAAGGTGATTGAAGGTGGTTAAAAAGGGACCAAATCTGGACTCAACATCTCCCCCCAACTACCCTGTTGCATGTCCTCATGGAAACACCTGCTTCACTCAGAATCTGAATCCTGCATTGAGCTCTGTTCGTGGAGAGAAGAAAAATTGTAGGGAAATTCAGGTTCCTTATCTGCCTTCAGAAAACCTCTGTGAATAGCCCAGAACTGCCAATATTTCTGCTCCTCTGCCCTAGTCATGGAAAAATCTCTGTTGTATGGTTCGGCTGGCCACCAAATAAGAGGAAATTTGAACTTTAAGCCCAGCCAGTTGACTCCACATTCCTTCATGCACCCTACATAACCCTTGACTCTTGAGAGTGCATGTTTAAAATTTTTAAAGCAGTAGGGGTCCCTGCTTCTCAGTCCAGAGGAGGCAACCTGCCATCTATGCCGGCTGCCATCTAATGCAACCTGCTGCTGCTTAGAAATAGATTTGGTACATGTGGATATTACCTCCTCCTGCAGTTTCATGATGTGTTGCTCCTAGGAAGGAATGGAAAGAAAACTTTTATACCGAGCCAAGAGAATGCCAGGATTCTAGGGTTCACTACGGATCCATAAATTAGTATAGCCTTCATTGTGGGAAAAGGTCTGAAAAGACCTTTCCCAATGAACATGATTGTTCACAAAAGAGGCAAATGCTCGTAGCTGAACATCCCCTGCAAATGGAACAGGATTTGAATGCCGATCCATAGGGCATGCCATCTCGTGCAGGTACAGTTCACATAGCAAGTTCTTCTCTTCAAAGTTTCTCCCAAGAAAGGTCTCCAAAAATTTTTCTGAGGTTGCAATTTCAAATAACCTCCCCTCCTGCACAGCTTTTAATTTGAACCAGACAAACTGCTCGAAAAGAAACACTGGATAGGAAGAAGAGGGCTTCCTAGTGCCTATGAGTTCTCGGGATAGGTCATACATTTGATCCTTATCCTTCTGCATGGATGAGAATTTCTTCAATTTCTTTATCTCCTGCTGCAGCTCCTCTACCCGAACTTTGTGGCCCATACATTCTTCAGCCCCCTGTTCTTCCAGCGCTCTAACAATTCTTTTATGCTCATCCAACGCAATTGTCTTTTTCTTGTTTTCTTCCACCTGACTTCTCCATTTAACTACTTCCATCCTCAGGGCTGAAACTTCTGCTGTAAGATCTGAAATCTCCTTTTTATAATGTTCTTCCCGTTCTGCATCCAAATCAATAAAATTTTTGGAAGGGGGGAGTATTGTCTCTTGTTCTTCTATGAGAGTTGCTGGTTCTTGTGTGACAGCAACATCTCCTGGGTTTTCTTCCATAACTGCAATTGGTGCTTGTTGAGACACTGGTTCTTGTGTAACAGTGTCTTCTCCCTGATCCATCTGCATTTCTGAGTGTGACTCATGTGTTGCTGGTTCTTGTGTAGCCGCAACATCTTTCAAGCTCTCCTCACCATCAGCTTCCATTGCTTTTGGGGACACTGGTTCTTGTGTGGCAGTGTCTTCCTCCTGTATTCCTGGATTCAATTCTTGTGTTGCTGGTTCTTGTGTGGCAGCAACACTTTTCAAACTCTCCTCAGCCTCTATCTCCATTGCTTTTTGGGACACTGGTTCTTGTGTGGCAGTGTCCTCCTCCTGCATTCCTGAATTCAATTCTTGTGTTGCTGGTTCTTGTGTGTCAGAAACACTTTTCAAACTCTCCTCAGCCTCTATCTCCATTTCTTTTTGGGACACTGGTTCTTGTGTGGCAGTGTCCTCCTCCTGCATTCCTGAATTCAATGGTTGTGTTGCTGGTTCTTGTGTAGCAGCAACATCTTCGTTCCCCTGCTCTTGAGATTGGATATCTTCCCCGTCATACAGCTCTTACTCCAGGACCTCAGTGTCGCCTGAGGCTATTGTCTGTTCATCCTCACTGTACTGTATATCGGGTGTGATATCGATCCCTGGATCATCTTCTGTTTGAAGTTCAGGAATTCCCAAGGATGTTGGTTCTTGTGTGACAACATCCTGGATTACTTCTTCATCCTCCTGTGGCTGCAGTTCTTCTCTAAGCTTTGTATCATGGGGACATTCTGGGTTCACAGTGTCAAACTCTTCTTTAGGTTCCAGAGTGTCATCCATTCCAGATTCTTTTCTCCTTCCCATCTGCATTTCTGAAACTGCAGTTCCCTGTTCAGGTTCATCAATGTTCTGCCCCCGTGGCTCAGTTTCCATCATCTCTATATCTTGGGAGCATTCTGGATTCACATTGCAATCCTCATTCCCACCATCGCTCCTGATTTCATTTTCTGTCCTGGGATTAGTAGCAGCCTCAGCAAGGATGATCAAAGATGCTGGTTCTTGTGTTGCAGCATCTTCTTCTTTTGCAGGTTCTTCCCTTGTGGGTGTGGACCATTGTACTGTGCGAATTACGATCCCATGGCCTTTATTTTTGAAAATTTCTCCACAATTGGGACACATTACTTGCTCCTCCTCCCTGTCAGGGTCAATAGACTCTGCTCCCTCGAGGTGGTCTGCCGCCTCCACCAATGTATACATTTTCCTCTCTCCTTGTTTCCTACAAGTTTCCTTCCAAGTCTCCACTTCCCTTCGAAGTAATTGGACTTCCTCTTTTAATACTGTATTTTCTTCCAGAAGTCCTTCAAGGCTGGGTTTTGCCTCAACTGAACTTTCTGGGGCATCCATTCGTCTTGGTACAAGGATTGGAATCTCAACCTGTGACTCCAGGGTTCTCCATCTTTTTCTAGCTTCCTCTGAGATTACATTTGGTTTGATTATTTTGCCTGATGCCGTTATGCTCGGCTCCTTAATTGGTCTCTTTCTTCCTTTCCGTGACGTTTCCGTTTGGGGGGCTGACTTATCAGGATTCCCTGCTGGGGTCAAAGGAGTATTTTCTTGTGCCTCAGATCTCTCTTCCTCAATTAAGGTTCCTCCTCCCCACTCAGGTGAGGATTCGACAGTGACCGGCTCTATTTGTTCCATCTGTTCTTCAATTGCCTTAGCTCTGTCATCTTCAGGTTCAATTGTCGCAGCATCCAATGCTGCTCCAATTTCTCCTTCTGATTGCAGAGCTACCTTGCTCTCTACCTGTCTCTCAACACTTTCCCTCAATGGTTCTGCTTGTGTCCCCTGTTGTGCTTGTTCTGGTACAATATCATCTCCCCCCCCAACTATATTGGAGGGACGCCGATCCTCCACATGATGTTGAAGCTGTGCCTGTTCGGCTGGAAGACCCAGAGCAGGAGCAGGCTCCTGATTTCGGGCGATGAATTGATCCCAAGTGATATTGTGCTGGGCCAGGGTTCTTAAAATGATTAATTTTATAAGGCCATGGTGGGTTAGGGAAACATGGGGATGTTTGGCCGTTTAGACAAACACCGCCATATGGCGTAAGGTATGGAACAGATAGTAGGGAATATTTAACAAAATGCCATGGCGAAGATGGGAAAGCAAAGGCAGTTCAGAATTATAAACAACTTGGTACCTACCTTCGCAAGTGATGTATTTCTTCAGCAAGACAGCAACCTGATCCCATGGTCGCGGCAGTGAGTGCAGTGCAATTCCTCTCTTTGATGATTGAACGTGCTCCCCTTCTCATAAAAATTCCTGTCGTGCAACCATCGTGGGAACTCGTCGTTCAAACCATGTCTTTCCCACCCTTGGAATTGCAGTAACTTCAGATATAATAGCCTCAGAGAATTCTATCCGCAGCCCCCATACTTCCGAGTGAGTGTCCTTGAGGTGTAAAGCGAATTGCAAAGCTGCTTCTCTGTTAAATCCGTCTAGTCGCTCGAAGAATTCAATCCATCCAGCGGCTTGAAAGATGGCGAAAACCGCAGGATTTTGTCGGATTTCCTTCGTGTTTAAAGGTTCATGACGAGCTGGAAGTCCCATAGTTCTGGTAGCAGAGTTCTGGAGTCCGAGAGTGGAGGTTGCAGAGCGGGGAATGCACAGATTGCGGAGCGGAGATGTGATTAGGGAGATAACAAATTTGGAAAGTGCAGTGCAGAGGGAGGTTCAAGATTTTTATTCCAAATTGGGGAAGGTGGCGGTTATGAGCTTTTACGTCGCACGGGGGAGGGATTAATCAAGTCATAATGGTAATACGTATTGAGGCATGACTAATATCATTAAACCCAAATTAACACTTAATCATGTAAAAATCAAAGCCATACCTCGTGCAACTGTGCATAGAATGACCTGCGGGGGATGATAATCCGTATATTTGTTGACGCTGGAAGGCCGAGCTTGTGCGCAGTCATTAAATCAATCATAATAATAGTAATTAATGCCATAATGCCATCGCCAAAAAAACGGAGAAAACATCGCGTCACCGGGGTCGGAATTATGCCAAATTGGCCGACACGAGCGGAATAAATTAGAGCCATAAGAAATAGCAGAAGCAATTTGCTGCGATTAATACAGGAGTTACTGCTGCAAAGAACGGAAGAACAGTCTGTAATGCTAAAAGGTCCACCAAATAAAGCGGGAGTGAAGTTGCCCATCATGATATCGCGGCCGATTAAAAGATGCACAGCCGTTAAGAAAGATCACGGTGTCAAGAAAAATCACAGCTGTCAGATTCACAATGGCTGGGAAAGGATGTTGCGGCCATGGAAACATGTGGGTCGGCCACCAGAAATGTATGTTCGGCTGCCGGAAAGCTTATGTTCATCCCCCGGAAAAAGAATTTTTTTTTTTGGGTCTGTGGAAAAAGGTGGCGGCTGTGGGAAAGTGTGTTCAGCTGCGGGAGCGTTTGTTCAGCCGCCGGGAAAAGAGTTTTCGGGCCTTTGGAAAAAGGTGGCGGCTGCGGGAAAGTTTGTTCAGCTGCGGGAGCGTTTGTTCAGCCGCCGGGAAAAGGGTTTTCGGGCCTTTGGAAAAAAAAAATTTGTGGCTGTGGGAAAAAGGTGGCGGCTGTGGGAAAGTTTGTTCTGTTGCGGGAGCGTTTGTTCAGCCGCCGGGAAAAGAATTTTCGGGCCTTTGGAAAAAGGTGGCGGCTGTGGGAAAGTTTGTTCAACTGCGGAAGCATTTGCTCAGCCGCCGGGAGTGTTTATTCTAAGAAAAAGGGAAATGTAACACAGGGAACAAAGGAAAACGTTCTTCGTTCAGCGGGCCCATTCTGATCGTTCGCCTGGTACATCCCTGTAGTTTTATTTTTTAAAAGGAAACAACAACCAAAGAGATCAAATGCAAAAAGAAAAAGAATCAAGAGTTATACGCTACAGTAGAAAAAACTTATTTATATACAGTGGTTCAATAGTGCGAATTACAGTTTAAAGGTTGGCAGAGGCAGGGAGAAGTTCCTGCCCTGGTAACAGCTGGTATTCTGGGTCGGCAGCAATCTGCGAAATGAATGCGTCCTTCAAAATAGGCTTATGGTATAGTTTTAGTCTGTGGCCATTAGCAAGTAATGGTATACGATTGTCGTCAATGGTCACCAGACAGACAGTGCCGTTATCAAAAACCCTGTCAACCAAGTATGGGCTGAGCCACCGTGTACGCAGTTTCCCTTTAAAATCTCTTTTGAATCTGGAGTCATAAAGTAATGCCCAGTCTCCTTCACTGAAGATCTTCTTTTTAATAAACCGGTCGTGCCAATTAGATCTCTGTTGCTGAAGCAACGAAGTCTTATCTACTGCCGCTAACCGCTTCTCATCCAGTTCGTTTAATTGATTCAGTCTTTGCTTCTGCGCTTCTGTTACGTCCAGGTTCAATTCGGTGGCTGTCTTCAAGGTTTTAATCTCGAACTCAATTGGAAAGACAGCACTCTTTCTGTACACCAGATCATATGGGGAGAATCCTGTAGTGTCACGCCAAGTCGTGCGATATGCCCATAGTGCTTCTGGAAGCCTGTCAGCCCAATACTTTCGATGACTATTTACTGTTTTAGTAAGGATATTTTCAATAACCTTATTGGTGATTTCCACCTGACCATTAGCCTGGGGGTGATAAGGTGAAGACACCCTGTGCTGCACATGATACTTCCTGAGCAAGGATTCAAATTGGTGTGACACGAACTGCGGACCTCCATCAGTAACTATTTCTTTTGGCACCCCAAAACGGGTAAAGATCTCGTTGTACATAAAATCAATTACCGCCTGATCATTAGCTTTAGCCAAATCTATAGCCTCCACCCACTTGGTCATGTAATCAGTACAAACCAGAATATAGACCTTCTGTTTGGAAGGAGGACTGATAGGACCAACAAAATCCAGTGCCCATCTCTCAAATGGTTCAACTACAAGTTGGGACTGTAGGGGCATCTGATCTGTTCGATTGGGTTGGCCCATCCTTTGGCAACTATCACAGGAATGGACATACTTCTTGGCATCCCTAAACAGAGTCGGCCAGTAATAGCCCATCCGCAGTGCCTTGTGCCCTATTCTCTTATCTGCAAAGTGGCCTCCACAAGGCCCCTCATGACAGGCTTTTAATATAGGAAAGATCTCATCTTCTCTTACACATCTCCTGATCTCAAGATCAGGCCCTGTGTAGAAGAGATGGCCATTTAACCAACAAAACCTGGCACTGCGCTGAATAATTTTTCTTTTTTCTCGTTTTGTCATATATGGCGGGAGCTTCCCTGCAACCAAATAGTTAGCAACATCTGCATACCATGCAGAATGAACTGAAAGTGAAAATAGATGCTCGTCTGGGAAGGAATCCTCAACAGGCAAACTGTCATCACTATTAGTAAGACGGGATAAAAAGTCAGCAACAACATTTTCCTT
>LPNX010082759.1:1599-29099 GCA_001517045.1 Pseudotsuga menziesii
TATATCATGATAGAATAAGGCTTGTGATGTTCAGAAGATCCAAAAGTGTCTAAGAATTGATACACATAAAGCAACTGGGTTGAAAAATAAAAGTACATATGAAGCCTCAATAAGATATGCAACAAGTTACAAAAACTAGAACTAGAGATGACCATCATCCCTACTACCTCAGAATTCAAATGAAGATGATTTTGTCAAAGTGAAATGCAAAGGATAACTAAGCAAAGCGAAAATTCAAATTGACCCAATATAGTATATACTAATGATGGCCCATATGGACCATATTTCCATTATGGTTGATGTGACAACTCTAGAGTTAACTATTGATGTTGTATTTGATTCTTGTGGTTTTTTCCATATTCATATATAGATGGTGTCTAAATTTTTCCTACAAATACAAGCCATCTAGGACTTTCTCATTGTGCATATGTGTTTAGTTTCACTTTCTTAGTTTTATGTGAATACCTAGTACTGATTTTGGTAGACTACCTTCTTTTACAAATCCTAGTATTTGCTTAAACATAATTAAAATTCCCAAGGGTTCCATCACAAACTTTTTTTTACTTACTTTTGATAATAGAGCCTTAGAGATGTTATGTTTGGTGTCTTGCATTGAATCTGTTTTCTCTGTATATTTTGTATCTGTGTGGAATTACTTCAATGTTAAACTTCAAAGCTTCATGCAATATCTCATTCTTGATGATCTTGGTTTCCTATTTCAAAATTTTGTATCACAAAATGTTATCATATATTTTTTTTTAAGTTGTTTTCATTAATGTGCATTTTTTAGTTTTGTCTGCATTCTAACTGATGTTGGGTGCAAACCAATCATTGACTTGGTCAAGTTAGACAAAAATCAATGACTTGGAAAAGGAAGACACAAAAATGGTGACTGGGATGAGTTAATATGGTTTTGGGTCCAAATTAGCCCCAACCAATAACTAATTTGTTTGATTCTAACAAAATTCAATTACTCCACCAAGTCCAACAAAAATGGTGGCTTGGCATAGAGATATTTGACTCGGTGGAGACCAACATTGCTGAATCATATGCCTAATCATGGCCTAGGTGGAAAAAAAATAAAAATGGTTAACATTTACATACTTTTAGCAAGAAAGGGTTGAAGGGTGGGTTACAAATAGGTTCAATTTCCTATGTTTAAGTACCCTCTGTTAAATAGTCATCAAGTTCTTAGCCTTGTACAGTAGATCATTGACTCGTTATAAATATCAAGTTCAATAAAATGTATCTGCATTGTTTTTTTTGTGTGTGTGAACACAAAACATAATACAGTCATGCAAGTCTCAGAGCAGTCTTGATAGGATAAATCCAGTATATTCTGGAGAAACTAAAGGAATTTGGAATTTGTATTTCATGCAGTAATTAGGAATTTGGAATTTGGATTTCATCCAATAATATAGCATGGTATTTGGAATTTGGGATTCATGCATGGTTGGAATTTGTGTCCTTGAGAGGAAGCTATGGTATGTACATCATTGACCTTATATATGAAGTTTCCAGCCATAGATATCTTGTGTCAATTTTAGATTTGATTTTCAGCTATATGCGTTCATATTTTTCTATTTACATCTATTTATGACTTGACATATAAAGAAGATAAAGGAGTTGGTTTTAATGTTGTAATACTACTGTTAATTCTGTTGTAAAAGAAAAATTTCAAATCTAAATATTGACTGGTAATTTGCCAGAGAATGACTGAAAACTTATCTTATTAATTGTTGTCTTTTCTCCTTAATTTCCAAGAAATTTAGGGATATTTGAAAGTTTATTATTGTACTTCTTAGTTCCGATGTTGTTTTGTACATTGATTTACAGTAGTCCTAGGAAAGACAATTCAGGGGTTACGATCCAAGGAACCTTCTAGAAAGAAGGTGAAATTTCAAAATTGTATTGAAGTATCATTTTAGTGAAATTTCCAACACTGCCAAGGAAAGAAACTACAAAGGCAGCTGGAAAGGAATCTTATCTATCTAATTGCTACCAAACCAAATATAAACTATGTTGTTGGCATTATATCACAGTTTATGGCTTTCCCCAAAGTTATTTCAATAGAAGGAAGAAAAAGAATATTAGTATGTTGCACTATGTTCATAAGTATTTACATTGTCATCTATGATCAACAGAGCACCCTTATCCAGGATTTGATGATGTACCTCATATTTCCATAAGACGTATCTTGCCTTTATGCTTTCTAGAAAGACATCCCTGCAAAACCTATGTCAAAATCAAACACAACTACTCCTCTAAAACTTCAAAACCAAAAACAAACCCAACATAAGAAAATCATTTCTATAACCCCAATTTTTTAATCAGCCATTGATTCTAAATATGATAGCAAATTCAGTGCAGGATGAACAATGTAGCTAGTCAGCAACTCACTAAACATTAACAATCATAGTAAAAATCACCATTAAGTTATAGACAAATAAGATGTTCTGAAAATCATGGAAGAAAACTAACCTCAAGTCAGAGAGAGCAGTGCTCCTTCAAAAAGTCTCAACAGTCCTGAGCCAAACAAATAGAACAAATAAATGATTACAATTACAAACCCGGACATTTATTCAGCCATTGATTCTAAAAATCATAAAAATTTTCAGAAATAAAAAAAATGCAAAAGCAAAACATTTACTTGTACCACAATTATAGCTACCACATATGTATTCACCCATTGATTCTAAATACCAAGAAAGCAAATAGGAAACAACAAATGCAAAATGCAATGTAATGTCCTGACCATTCTACAGGCCTAGAAAGATATTTGAATACTTCAGCAAATATTATGCATGCATAAAAAAATAAATAATGAATGGATAGCATTTCAATCTCAAGTCCACCACCAAGCGCAAGACCATCAATAGCAGCAACTGACGGTTTCTTTGCACCTATGTATTTACACAGTGAATTGCATAAAAAATTAAAGTTAATACAATTAATCCCAAGGGGAAAGAACACAATGGTCAGAAACAGAGAAAATATTCACACCCAAACTTTCTAGTTCCCTTACAAAAAATACTGCATAGTAAATCAAGTATTTTTCAGTTCAAAAGTACCTTCAAATAATTCGGTTATGATTCTGACTGAAACATCTGTTAATTTAAAGGGTTGTAGTCAAAATCACTTCCATAGAGAAACAAGAATTTAACAATTTTTCAGAGACAAAATAGTCTAAAATTATAAATTCAATTTTTCATACCTCCAGTTTGTACAGCCCCATGTTGTATTCCCCCTAAGGTTCCGATATCAAAACCCCCACAAAATTTTCCATCGGAACCTATGATGAAAGTTCAACATACCATTTTCAATAACTAAAAGTTTACAATAAATTAGGATGTAGTAAACAAATTCATGCATAACATAGGATGCAATAAACAAATACATGCCTAGCATGGGATTTGTAGTTACAACAAAATGTTATCAAAGCAGAATATGCGTAACTAGATTTAACTCTTTTCTTCTATGAATGATTGATAGCATCAATGCGTAGTGGTTTCTAGTGTTACTACAATTGTTTCATCTTGAATTGATTTCATTTGGTCTCAAATGCTAAAAAATGTACCAATTTTGTTTTGTGTGTGGCATAGCTCTATATTTTTGTAGTCATATGATGGTTTTGTGTAGTAGAAAACTTGAAGGTACCATTGCAAATTTGCAATAGAGATCCCCACCCTATCCTGATGTCAAGTGACTTAGCGAGTCAACACTATCTATCTCACAATTTTTTTCTACCTTAGACTCGTAGGAAGTAGGCTCACAATTTTTGTTTAGCTCACAATCATATTCACATGCTACATGCTAAAATGATATACCAGAAAACAACAAGAAACTAGCTCTTGGAATGCCTAAAAAATGACCTAAACTTTCCTAGAAGGTACCCTACTTTCCAATACATTTCAATCACTTTGGGGACATTTTGTACTTGCTCCAAAGCTCTTGGAAATACATGAATAACAAGATTTGGTTTTCCATTGCTCCATGTTGGGTCTCTTGCTTCTTTGTAATTTTATGTAGGGCTATAACATCCCCATGGACTAGGGACATGTCTCTGTGTTCTCAAGGACCCCTATAAATACCCATGGCTTTGTTGCATAGTGTGTATCCTTCATGACAGCAAACATAGTGGCAACCTACAAAAACAAAAGCAGAGAGAGAGAACAACACAATATTCACCCAGACATATTTTTATAATAACACTTATTGATATATGACAGAGTCAAAAAACTTTTCCAACGCTCTATTTTTAAAAACAAAGAAAATAGAAGCTCAAAGAAACAAATGACCACAAATGACAGGAGAACATGTAAGCAAGAAGACTGAAAATTTTCTGTTGGGCACCCTATATGCAAGTTAATTAAAGCCAACATACAAAGTGTTCAATATAAATTGTCAACCGATGGAAGTATTTTATTTCAAATATAATGTGCATTGTATATGCTTAAACACTAAGTAGCTGATACTGTAAATGAATTATACTACCTTCCTGTTCAACCCAACTCATCCCAAGATCAACTTAATCTAATTTACCTTCTTTAGAATGAAAAATCACAAACACCTTCTTACAATACTTAATCTAGAAATAAGAGATTAAGAAAATAAACATCTAGATTTACTTTTGCAGAAAGTTAAATCCTAAATTACCAGTCCATCTGAAGATCCATTATAACTATCTCAATCCAACTTGATCTAGAATTCAGAAATGCAAAAATTGAACTTCAACAATTATAACTACAAATGGACTTAATTAAAAAAACTCAATAAAGACATCAATTGAAAGAAACTAAGGATGAGATCGGCTGCTTCAACTAGCACACAATCTGCATAAAGGAAATTAGTTTATACAGTCGACTGTCACACCACTCTGTTGCAGCTCACATGGAATGCAATTACTGATCAATTGAAGGCACACACAACAAATCATTATTGTTGCAGCTATTAGAAAAGAATGAATCTACTCTAACATCCACACCACACAATAGAGGAAATAAATACCTAATTAACTTGACAATCTATGTAGGAAGGCGGGCCCAGCCTTCGAACAGAGATGCCAAAAATTAACACACGTTAAACGTCGAGATCAGAAGAATCCTGCTCCTTGTATTAAATAATAAAATTGAAGCTACAGTCTCTATCACATCTTATTCAATAAAATAAATTAATTTCCAACCCCTGGCTCATAATAGTTTCCAATATTTATACATTCACAATCATAACTTCTACCCACTGATATCGGGCAGCCATGAATATGTATGATCTTCAGGCTGCCCCTAATTATAATACGTTGTTACAGCTATGGGAAAGATAGAAGTAGAAAATATAGGAAGGTTGTTACTCAAGCTAGCAATGATATAACGGGATCAATCTAGAATATGCTTCATCGGTTGTAGCTACCCTTGAGCAGCAGTGCACTATTGCAGCCAGGCCTGTTGCAACCACCCTTGTACAACTTGCGTGGAATAGTAACCTTTGACTATGTCCTTTGTGCAGAGATGGAATAGGTGGCGATCATCTCAGTAATGAATGTTCATCTCTCTCTTGACTCATTCAGTCTGCTACACTTGTATCCTTTACATCTCAAATTATCTTTATAAAATCACCATATGTTAGCATAATCCAATATATAGAGCCCTAATTACAACAATCATAAGTATTAATAAGATAAGACAATAATTAACCATACATGCATGAATTGAGGGATCAAATGAAGGAAAACATCTATTTGGTGTATATAATGGAGTAACATAAGGAAAAAAGGGATAGGTAAATGTGGTCAAAAGGGGTCATTTCTGGGCCCAATCATCTCCCCCCAACTGTCTTGTTGCATGTCCCTATGCAACAACCTCCATTAATCTGAATCTGAATCTGGTATTGTACTTCATTCATGGAGAGAGGAAAAGTTATATGGGAGTTCAGGTGTTCCCTGTTTTTCCAAAAATCCATTATAGACAACCCAATATCTTCAACACTTCTTCTCTTCTGCCTTTGTCAATGAGAAGTCTTCCCTGTATGGTTTTGCTAGCCACCAGATGAGAGGGAATTTGAATTTGAGTCCCAGCCAATTAACTCAACATTCCTTCATGCATCCCACATATCCCTCAACCCTGGAAAGTGCATGTTTAAATTTCCTATAACATTATGGATCTCTATTTCTCAAGGTTGAAGAGGTAGCCTGCCATCTATGTTGGATACCTTCCAAAGCCAATTGCTGATGCTTGGAAGTTCCATCATTTGTTGAGTTTGGATGGGACATGTGAGTCTACGTTGCTAATGAGCAAGGAGAAGATGAGGGGTTTGAGATTCACTTTGAACCCAAAGGTTAGAGTGGGACTCATTATGAGAAAAATTTTGGAAGGATATTTCCCACTGAACATGATTTCTAACAAAGGAGGAAAAGGCCCTCATCTGAACATCACCTAAGAAAGGGGTAGGATTTGAATGGCGATCCAAGGGACAAGCCAACTCATGTAAATAAATCTCACAAAGCAAGTTCTACTCAACAAAATCACTTTCCAGAAATGTTTCCAGGAATTTAGCTCAGGTTTCTATTTCATAACATATCCCTTCTTTTACAGCCTTCAGTTTAAACCAAAATAACTGTTCAAATAAAAACACAGGGTAAGAGGAAGATGGTGCTCTGGTACCTATCAGTTCCTAGGAGAGAGTGTATAGCTGGTCTTTTTCCACCTTCATGAATTTGAACTTTTTTAGCTCCTTCAACTCTTTCTGTATCTCTTCCCAACGAAATTTCTGGAACATTAGTTCTTCCGCCCATCTTTCCTTCAATTCCCTAATGGTCCTCCTATGTTCAGCAAGGGGAACCATTCCTTCTTGATACCTCTCCACCTGAATATTCCACTTCCTCACTTCTATTATTAGGAGTGAGAGCTCTTGGTTCAGCCTCTGGATCCCTTCATCTTCAACATGATCTTCAGTATCAGAATATAGATTGACAAAATTTTGTGAAATTTGAGTCCATACCTAGCCACCTGATGCTTTAGCTTGAACATTATGCACTTCATGTATGGGTACTTCTGCAATAAATTCTGGGGATGCTGGTTCTTGTGTAACAGCATCCTCTCCTTGTAGTTCTCCTACAGCAACCTCAACTGGTATAGGTGCCTCTGAAACAACTTCTGGGGATGTTGGTTCTTATGTAACAGTATCCTCTCCTTAGATTTCTCCTACAGCAATTTCAGCAACCAATTATGAAGGTGTTAGTTCTTGTGTGGAAGGCTCTTCCTGAATTTCAATCTCCATATCTACCTAATTGTCAGTTGCAACTTTGATAGGGAGATGCAAGGCTACTGGTTCTTGTGTATCAGAGCCCTGCCCTTTTATTTCTTCATGTTGTTGTGGTTGTTCTTGAGTTACTTCCATGTCCTCTGCAATATGGAGCTATTCTTCGAGAATTTTAGTGTCCCATGAGTACTGTGATTGGATTTGTTCATCCTCTCCTAGATCCAAATCAGGAATTATGTCCACCTCGGGATTGATTTCTTCTTGCTGCATGAGAATCTCAACAAAAATTTATGGGGATGTTGGTTCTTATGTGACAACATCTTGGTCAAATTCATGATTATCTTGCTACTGAGGTTCCATCTCTATTAATTCTGTGCCTCGAGATGGTTCAGGAGTCACAGCATAGACTTCTTCATTAAAATCATGAATCTTTTCAGTCTCTGGTTCATCTGCCCCAATTTGGGTGGAAACTTCAACAAGAATGTTCGGGGATGCTGGTTCTTGTGTATCAGCACCTTGTTTATCTGCTGCTTCCATTTGCTGGGGTTGCTCTTAGGTAGCTTCACTTTCCTTCCAATCATATTTTCCCAAGAGCAATTCTATTTCTTCTACTGGTTGTGACTGTAATTGTTCATTTTCTCCCTTTTTTGTACTAGGGATCATTTCTATCTCCATTTCTTATGAATCCCTCACTTCCACCTTGGGTGATTCTTGTCCTTGTTCTTCCACAACTGCTGGTACAGGTTGTTGTGTCACAAAGGCACAAACTATGACTTTGTATCCTGACTGGTTAAATATTTCCCCACACACAGGGCAGCCCACTCTCTCTTCCTCCTCACCATCCTCAGCAGGAGGTGATCCTTCTAATCGGTCTACAACTTCAACCAGTGTGTGCAGCTTCCTTTCTACCTGCTTCCTGCATGCCTCTTTTCAGTTTTCTAGTTCTCTTCGAAGTTTTTGTACTTCTTCTTTAAACAAACCATTTTCTTGCAAAATTCCCTCAATTTGAGGTTCTTTTGCAACTAGCTCCTATGGGGCATCATTTGCTTTGGGTCTCAGAATGGGGAATTCAATATATGCTTCTAGGATTTCCCATCTTACCCGTGCTGCTTCAGCTAATACAACTGACTTGATTCTTTTTCTTCTTATCTGTAGTGATGCCTGCACCTCCTCTTTTGACCTCCTTCTTTTCTTTCATGGTGCAATAATCTCCAGATTTGCAGCAGATGTGGAAGGGATGTCTTCTATCTCATTGTCCTCCTTTTCTTCTTCAATCAGAGTTCCCCCCCATTTAGGGGAAAGCTTCAATGGTCAATACCTCTACATTCTCTTATGTTATCGTGGCTCTAACATCCTCAACTTTAGTTGTCGTAGCATCCAATGCTGCTCCAACTTCAGCCTCTACTGTCAGAGCTTCCACATTATTTAATCTTTCCACGGGGTTTTCTCTTGCATTTTCCTCCAATTCCTCTACTTGGTTATCTGATTGATCATCCGATCCAATCTCATCTCCCTCCCAAACTAAATTGGAGGGACTCCAGTCCTCCTATTGCTCCTCATCTACCCCCAACTATACATTTGCATGCTCCTCTTGGATTTGAACAACCCCCAAGAGTACAGGTACTTCTACTTCTGCCTCTATTGGAACGCCAGGCAAAAGGGAGGGTTCTTGTTTTTTTGAGTTTGACCTGTGAATTGCTCCCATGTTTGGTTCCTTTGAGATAAGGCCCTTAAGATTATTAATTTGACTAGGCCATGATGGGTAAGGGAGGATTTTGGATGCTTGGTTGTTCTGACAAACCCAGTCATATGGTGTAGGCCTTTAAATAGATAAAATGGAATATTCAGTAAGGCCCTAAGGCATAGATGAGATAGTAGAGTAAGTTCAGAATAATAAATAGTCTAATACCTACCTTCATAGGTGATATACTTTTTGAGGAAGACTGCTACTTGATCCCATGGCCGATGCAGTGACTAGAACGCTATCCCTCACCTTGACTGACGAATTTTTTCCCCCTCTATCCAAAAATCATGTACTGCGGCAGCATTGGGGATTCTTCGACCAAACCAAGCTCTTCCAACCTAAGGAAGGCCAATGACTTCAGCCACTATTACTTCAGAGACTTCTATATGTAACCCCCTAACATCTGAGTGGGTTTATGTAATATTTAAAGCGAATTGTAGAGCTGTCTCTTGATGGAACCCATTCAGGTGTTGGAAGAATTCAGTCCATCCCGCAGCTTCAAAAATAGAGAAGAACTTCAGCATTTCTTCTCAGTTCTCACGTATTTGGAGGTTCGTGCTGAGCAGGGATACCCATGTTCATTTGCCTTCTAAATTCTTTAGCATCCCAACAGATTGCAGGTACCGACAATGGAGGTTAAACCACAGAGTATGCGTGAATAGCTGAGAGGGTAGTTGGGTAAATTCAGAAAGTTAAGAGCATGGAAATGTTGGGAAAATTTATCCCAAATTAGGAAAGGTGGCAATTATAGGATAAGATTAAATGGCCATTAAGTCATATGAGTGGATATTTAACGGTATGCTGGTGTAATAATGGGTGAAAAAAGGAAGGCATGATTAATTCTATCAAATCTAGTTAACGCTTAATCAAGCAGATAATGAGGACCATACCTTCGTAAATATGCTATGAACTGTGACCCTTGAGGATAATAAAACATGTGAAGTGCAGCCATTTAAATTTAAACATTATTGCAGGCGTTCTGTCATGATCTTTTCTCCCAGCGGACCAAAACCATCTTGTCAATCCTGCCGGAAACATAATGAATGCTGTGAAGAAAGTCGAAATTGTTGGTAGCAGGAATTCTAGCGAGATCTGAAGGAGTCAAGAACCAAAATTGTAAAGAGTTCTGCCAATATTGGGGGAGTCGCAACCGCGAGCCATAGAAAAATTAACCAGTTTGGTGGAGTCACAACTGTGAACCATAGAAAAATCAGCTAGTTTGGTGGATTCGCAGCCGCCGAAAAAGGTAAAAATGGACAAAATTCAAACAGATTCGCAACCACTGGAAAAGGTAAAAATGGACGAAATTCAAATGGAGTCACAACCGTCGGAAAAGGTAAAAATGGGAAAAATTTAAACGAAGTCGCAACTACGCGGGACAAAAAAAAAGGCATTAGGTTATGGTGTTGCAGCTGTAGATAAATGGAAAAATAGGCAAGGTTTTACGGTGTTGCAGCTGCGCGGAACGGGAAAAAGGGCGTTATTTTACGGTGTTGCAGCTGTAGGTAGACGGAAAAATAGGCAAATTTTTACGGTGTTGCATCTGCGCGGAACGAGATAACGGGAATTTTTACGATGTTGCAGTTGCACGGAATAGGAAAAAGGGCAATTTTTTTTCGATGTTGCAGCTGCAAATAAACAAAAAAATAGGCAATTTTTTTTTATAGGAATCGCAGCTACGACAGACTGTTCATTGTTTATTTTTCTTCAAGGAGTTTCCTTCTGAAGCAAGAAGTTATAAAAGGACGCCCACGGTCGTTAGGCCCGATCATGACCATTGCTCCTCAGGTACATCCCTACAAATATTCTTAAAAAAAATGGATCAAGCACAAAGGAAATAATAATAATAATAATAATAACATCAATTTATTTATGTACAAAAATTTATGTAGGAATCACAATGATTGTCTAAAGATTGACAAGAGCAGAGAAAGATTCCTTCCCTTATTCTAACTGGTATTTTGGATCAGCTGCAATCTGTGAAGTGAATGTGTCCTTCGAAATGGGCTTATGGTACAGTAGCAGGCTATGAGCGTTATCAAATAATGGTGCACAATTCTCATCAATGGTAACCAAGCGGATTGTACCATTGTCAAATACTCTATCTACCAGGTATGATCCCAACCATCTTGTGCATAACTTACCCTTGAAATCCTTTTTGAATCTTGAATTGTATAATAATGCCCAGTCTCCTTCGTAGAAGACTTTCTTTTTGATGAATCGATCGTGCCAATTGGATCTCTGTTGCTGAATTAATACTGTTTGATCCAAAGTAGGTAAATGTTTCTCATCAAGTTCATTCAATTGATTCAATCTGCTCCTTTGGGCTTCAGTCACATCTAAGTTTACCTCCATAGCTGTCTTCAAGGTCTTGATTTCGAATTCAATGGGGAAGACAACACTTTTCCATACACCAAGTCATAAGGAGAGAAACCAATAGTATTGTGCCAAGTAGTATGATATGCCCACAATGCTTCCGGAAGTCTATCAGCCCAGTCTCTACAATGGCTCTTGGATGTTTTGGTAATGATAGCTTCAATAACTTTGTTAGTGCTTTCCACCTGGCCATTGGCCTGGGGGTGGTACGGTGAAGATATCTGGTGCTAAATATGGTACTTCTGTAGCAAAGCTTCAAATTTATGTGACACAAAATGAGGTCCTCCATTTGTAACCACTTCCTTGGGTACTCCAAAATGGGTAAATATTTCACCATACAGGAAATTGATTACAGCCTGGTCATTGGATTTCACCAAAGCTACAGCTTCTACCCATTTCATCATGTAGTCAGTACAGACCAAGATGTAAGATTTCTACCTAGAATGAGGGTTGATGGGGCCAACAAAATCTAAGGCCCATCTTTCAAAAGGTTCAACCACCAATTGTGGTTGAAGAGGAATTTGATCCAAGCTGTTAGGTTGGCCCATCCTCTGGCAGTTGTCACAAGACTGGACATATTTTTTTTCATCCCTGAAAAGTGTCGGCCAATAGTATCCCATTATTGGCACCTTATGACCTATCCTCCTATCTGCAAAATGTCCCCCACATGGCTCATCATGGTAGGCCTTCAGAATATGGAAGATTTCATCTTCTCTTACACATATTCTGATCTCAAGATCAGGGCATGTGTAGAAGAGATGACCACCTATCCAACAATACCTGGCACTTTGATGAATGATTTTCCTCTTCTCTCTTTTTGAAAAATGTGCCGAAAGCTTCCTTGCAGCCAAGTAGTTAGCGACATCTACATACCAAGGGGAATAAGCTAAAACTACAAATAAGTGTTCATCTGGAAAAGAGTCCTCAACAGGCAGATTATCATCACTGTTAGTAAAACAAGATAAGAAATCAGCGACAACATTTTCTTTTCCAGGTCTGTCTATAATAGTGATATCAAATTCCTGTAATAATAACATCCATCTAGTTACCGAGCATTTGTAACATGTTTATTCATTATATACTTGATGGTTGAGTGGTCGGTGTGCACAAAGGTGGGATATCCCGTGATGTAGTGTCTAAATTTGTTAATGGAGTAAACAATGGCTAAAAAATCCTTCTCTGTAACAGTATAATTAAGTTCAACAAGGGATAATTTTTTGCTAATGTAATAGACTGCATAAGGTGCTTGACCATCCTACTGTCCTAAAACTGCTCCAATGGCAGTGTCAGAGGCATCTGAAGAAATGTGAAAAGGCAGGGCCCAATTGGCCCCCCTTAGGATGGGAGCTATAGACAGCTTCTCCTTAAGTTTAACAAACAATGTCTGGCATACCTCATTCCAAATAAATTGTGCATCCTTCATTAACAAGGAAAACAAGGTGCTTGACCATCCTACTGTCCTAAAACCGCTCCAATGGCAGTGTCAGAGGCATCTGAAGAAATGTGAAAAGGCAGGGCCCTATTGGGGCCCCTTAGGATGGGAGCTATAGATAGCTTCTCCTTAAGTTTAACAAACACTTTCTGGCATACCTCATTCCAAATAAATTGTGTATCCTTCATTAACACGGAAAACAAAGGAGAGGCAAGTTTGGAAAAGTTTTCTATAAATATTTTGTAATAACCAGCATGCCCTAAGAAACTACATACCTCTTTCTGAGTTCCAGGAGTTTTCAATTACCCTGATTTTAGAGGGATCTACCTGGATGCCATCAATAGAGATAAAATGCCCTAGATCTACCCCTGTACTCATCATCATATGGCACTTTTTCAGTGCTCAAAGATATTTGGGTCTGCTCGCAGCGTGTTAAAACATTTTCCAAATTTTTCAGTGCTTCTTCAAAGTCCTTGCCATAAGGAGTAAAATCATCCATGAAAATTTCCATACTATCATTAACCAATTCTGAAAAGATGCCAATCGTAGCTCTCTAAAATGTGGCTAGTGAATTGCATAAGCCAAAGGGAAGCACTCTATATGCAAAAGTTCCCAGGGACAAGTGAAGGTAGTTTTATCCTGGTCTTTAGGAGCAATCTGGATTTGATTGTACCTGCTAAACTCGTCCAGGAAGGAAAAAAACTTCTTCCTAGATAAGGTGTCAAGTACCTGATCGATGAAAGGCAGGGGAAAGTGATATTTCTGTGTTGCCTTGTTCAACTCTCTATAGTCCACACAGACTCTCCATTTACCATTCCTCTTGGGTACTATCATGAGTGGAGACACCCACTTGCTGTCTGAGATAGGATATATAAATCCTGCTTCCAAGAGTTTTTGAATTTATTCCTTCATTATGTCCCTAAGATTGGGGTTCATTCTTTGTTGAGGCTGGCACACAGGCCAAGAGTCACTTTTGATATAAATATGGTGGGTATATAGATTAGAAGGGATGCCATTCATGTCTGTGTACTCCCAGGAAAATTCCTCCTTATGTTTTTTTAAGAGAGTGATTAGGCATTCCTGTTCATCCAGAGCAAGACTGGAATTGATATTCAGGGTTTTTCCAGCTTCTATCTTGACAGGAACACTTTTTGAATTTTTCAACACTAGAACTATGTGAGTATCACTGACTAATGTCTCCTCTATGATAATTTCTTGTTCTTTTTCACCTAGAGTAGCATTCAGGATCTGATAAAAAAATTTATTGACAGAAGTGAGTTCACTGATGGAATTATTAATAGCATCATATTCAGTGTCATCATTAAAATTCAAGGTCTTCCCTATCATTAATAACGGTTGAACGCCCTCCTCTTCCTCTAGCTCCATCCATAACGGAGTTTCAGCTTCTAGACTTGGTCAAGTTGGAGGATAGATAGTGAGGTTCTTTATCTCGGTTCCATCTGATATGGTCATAGACCCAGACTGACAGGTGATGCAAGCATCGGCTGTAGCTAAGCAGGGCCTTCCCATGATTAGTGGGTTTCCTCTTAGCTACAACTTGGGTTGTAAAACCAAGAAGTCAGCTGGACATTCCCATGAATCAACTGAGATAACGAGGTCATCCAAGATTCCTTCAGGTTTAATAGTGGATCTATCTGCAAGTTCTAAAATGGTAGGAGTTGGCCTAAGATTAGTGAGCCCAAGTTTCCTTACAGTTTCAATGGTCATGACGTTAATTGTTTCTCCTAAATCTACCAGTACGTTGGGCATCTGCATGCTCCCAATATGCACAATGATAGTGGGGTTCCCAGGATCATCGTATTTGGCCAAGAGGGTTTTTCCCATTATTAATTCAGATAATTTCCCTATGACATGAACAATGGGAGGATCCCTAGGTTTTCTTCCTAGTTTCCTTGTAAACAGATCTTGAACGGTTCTGGCATAGATAGGCACATCGTGAAGGGCCTGAAGGAGTGGAATTTTGACATAGAGGTTTTTTAACTCTCCTAAGAGCTTAAATTGAGGTTTTCCACTTCCTTCGATAGTATTAATCTTTCAGGGTATGGTGGTTCCCTAACTAATTGTGTAGGCTGTGTGTCGATAGATGTTTCTTCTTGTGTTTCAGCCGGTATCTTGCTAGTATTTTCAGTGTCCTCAATAATTGGGATCGTTGTATTGGATAAATACTGTTGGTTCATCCTTTCTTTAGGCATGGAGGATGGAACATCCTCAATGACCAAAGGCTCCACTACCCTCCCTGATCGTAAGCGGATGTTGTTACAGGGAACTAGAGTAATGGAGTAAGCGGGCATGTTGGTAGTCTCAAATTGATGGATTGCTTTATTGTTTGGGTTGGGGTTAGGTTGAGTAGGTAGCTGCGGTCATATAGGCACATTGGGGACAACATTATTCTGGAGTTGCAGCTACGACTGTTGATACTGCTGATAAGGCTAAGGATATTGTTGAGGAGGGTACGGTTGATGAGGAAAGATTTGATGTGGAAACTGTTGAGGAGGAAACTGTTGAGGAGGTTGGTTATGGGGAAATCGGTTCCCTAGATGGAAGTTCCTCCATCCAGGAGACCAAGAATTATGTTGGTTTGGTGGTTGTGTCCAAGAGTTCCAGGAGTTAAAATTTTGCATCGGAGGTTGAGAAGGATACCATTGATGGTTGGAATAAGATGAAGGGAATTGTGTATTCATGTGTGCATATTACTCCAATTATTCATGTTATTCAAAAATGGAAATGAGTCTGGAGTCATACCTTGATTTCGAGGCTACCAGGGCTTTTTCTGTGCAATAAAGTAGGCTGGTTCCACATCTGGAGTTGATGCCTGCAGAACTGACTTCACTTGAGGTAGTGAAGGGCATTATTTTGTGTCATGGTTCAGCTCACAAAGCTGACACACTTATACTTTTTCGAGTGGACAGTCTTGTAGAGGATGGTTCTTCCTGTAGAGGATGGTTCTTCCTACATTTAGGGAAAAATACACCAAGTGTGAGATCTTATACTACTTGTTTCTACTTTTCCCTCGGGACATCTATTTCTGAGGAGATGGAGCTCATCATTTATGTCTTGAAATTTTCAAGGAGATGGAGCTCATCATTTCCATCTTGAAATTTTCAAGGAGATTGCTTATTTCTTCCCGGGTGGATCTTCCATTAGATGACTTCTGTGTTCTATCGAGGACATCTCATTCTAATTTATCCCGTTTTTTATTCCTGGAATACCTTTTGCATAGTTCAACAATCTTTTCAAAGGACTCCTTTAAGATATCCCCCTTTCCTAATAGGTTCAACATATCTAAGTATTCATCCCTAATCCCACGAAGTAGGATTATTTTGAGCACATCTAAACCCATATTAGTCTTTCCATCTCTCTACACATTGTATAAAATCCTTTCAACAAAATCTTCCAGTCTTTCGTCGTCCCTTTGTACCATTTTAAACAGTTCTTCTCTCTTATCTTTGGTATTGCAGTACTCCTCATGTTTCTCTAGGAACACATGTTTCATTCGGTCCCAGGTGGTGACAGTTCCCCCACCCAGGCTCATGAACAACCATAATGCATTGTCCTTCAGAGTAGCAGGAAAAAGTTTTAGCTTCTGTTCATTGGTGGTGTAATCATAGCTGCGGCGGAGGATGTTAAATTCAAAAAGAAATTCATCTGAATCCTCTATTGCTTTTCCATAAAAACAAGGAAACACTGATGGTGATATATTTTTCATGGGGGCTATCCCCTCAGGTTGTTGAATTGGGCACTAGAGTGTAGCAATCCTCCTTTCAGGTGGTGTTTTACCCTCCTGATGCTGATTTTCCCCCATTGCTTCTTCATGATCTTCTGGATCACGTATGTTGTTCATGTCTTCTTATGCTTTATCCTCTTCGTGCTTCCACTGATCGTTAAATTTTTTATGGGACTGTGTCCACTCCTCTTTTTTCACAACCTTCCCGTTAATGTGATATATTAAATCTCAGTCAGTTGATCCCGTAGTACTAACTCTGTCTTCCTCCGTAGGGATACCCGAGTGTGTTGCAGCTTCTCCTGTGTTCTCCACCATGGAAACTAATGCTGCCACTCCAGGGGTAACCAAGCTCCTTCTGACATGTGATTTCTGACGGCAAGCTCTGGTAGAAGAATTGGTCCTATCAACCAGATCGTCAATGAATGTCCTTCTTCCCAATGTTGGATTTCATCCGCGGCCTCGACCACCTGCGATTTTAGTATTCTGTGGGGTTCTGTGATTTATAGGAATGTCATGTTGTACCCTTCTCGTATTCATGCAAACTTAAAAACTGAAGAAAAATGAATAGATATAGCTACTGGATACAACTACTATGGCTTCTAATAATTATCTTTCCCCAGCAACAGTGCCAAAATGTTGGTCACCCTATATGCAAGTTAATTAAATCCAACATATAGAGTGTTCAATATAAATTGTCAACCCAGGGAAGTCTTTTATTTCAAAGATAATGTGCACTGTATATGCTTAAACACTAAGTAGTTGATACTGTAAATGAATTATCCTACCTTCATGTTCATCCCAACTCATCCCAAGATCAACTTAATCTAATTTACCTTCTTACGAATGAAAAATCACAAATACCTTCTTACAATCCTTTATCTAGAAATAAGAGATTCAGAAAATAAACATCTAGATTTAATTTTGAAGAAATTTAAATCCTTAATTACCAGGCCATCTGAAGATCCATTATAACTATCTGAATCCAACTTGATCTAGAATTCAGAAATGCAGAAATTGAACTTCAACAATTATAACTACAAATGGACTTAATTAAAAAATCTCAAGAAAGACATCAATTGAAAGAAACTAAGGATGAGATAGGATGTTATAGCTAGCACACAATATTCATAAAGGAAATTAGTCTACACAGTCGACTGTCACACCACTCTACTGCAACTCACAGGGAATGCAATTACTGATCAATTGAAGGCAAACACAATAAATCATTACTGTTGCAGTTGTTAGAAAAGAATGAATCTACTATAACATCCACACCACACACCAGAGGAAATAAATACCTAATTAACTCAGCAATCTCTATAGGAAGGTGGGCCTAGCATTCCAACAAAGATGTCAAAAATTAACACATGTTAAATGCCGAGATCAGAAGAATCCTGCTCGTATTAAATAATAAAAATGAAGCTACAGTCTCTGTCACAGCTTATACAATAAAATCAATTAATTTCCAACCCCTGGCTTGGAATAGTTTCTGATATTTATACATTCACAATCATAACTTCTACCCACTGATATCGGGCATCCATGAAGATCTCTGATCTTCAAGCTGCGCCTAATTACGATACGTTGTTACAGATGTGGGAAAGATAGAAGCAAAAAATATAGGAAGGTTTTTACTCAAGCCAGAAATGATATAATAGGATCAATCTAGAAGATGCTATGTCAGTTGTAGCTACCCTTGAGCAGCGGCACACTGTTGCATCCGAATTTTTTGCAGCCAAGCCTGTTGCAACCACCCTTGTACAGCTTGTGTGGAATAGTAACCTTTGACTGCGTCCTTTGTGCAAATATGGAATAGGTGGCGATCATGTCAATAATGAATGTTCATCTCTCTCTTGACTCATTCAGCCTACGACACCTATATCCTTTACATCTCGAATTATCTTTATAAAATCACCATATGTTAGCATAATCCAAGATATAGAGCCCTGATTACAACAATCATAAGTATTAATAAGATAAGACAATAATTAACCATACCTGTATGAATTGAGGGATCAAGTGAAGGAAAACATATTTTTGGTGTATATAATGGAGTAATATAAGGCAAAAATGGATAGGTAAATGTGGTCAAAAAGGGGTCATTTCTTGGCCCAACACTTATAATCCAATAGAATCTCACCTCCTCTTCTTCAGGACTAAGATCAACTGGCTTGCCATTGTAAAGCATCTTAACTCTATGAGGCTTATAAGGTGGAGGAAAAATCACTCCACTGTGTTCCAAATTTGTACACTTCTGACCTTCGCCAGATCTAGGAGGAAATTTCCCTCCCTTCAACTTTGTTGGACTACTTGTTTTTTTCTTAACTACTAGCACCTTATTCTTGAAAATCTTTGCCTTTACTAAAGAAGATGATGGATTTGGCAATTCATTTTTCTTCATGCACTGAGCAATAGGAATGTCATCATCATCATCAATAGAATCATCAGGCTCTGTCTTAACCTTCTCCTTTCTCTCTTCCTTGATCACCTTTTCTGTTGAGGAAGGTAGATTTTCTAAAGGAGGTGATGGATTTGGCAATTGAGTTTTTTTCATTCACTGAGCAATAGGAATATCATCCTCAACATCACTATATCTGTCATCCTCTGCCTTAACCTCTGGTTCTACTTTCACTTTTGGCTCTGATGATACCCCTAATGGCTTGGCCTTTTTAATGACTGAAGAGCTTAGACCATTATCATCTTGCTCTGAAGGTCCCTTTTAAGTTTTTTGTATTAACTTCAATTTTAACAAACCGATTTTTTCCATTTATATCTTTCTTAACCAATCCATTCGATTTTCTCTTTAATGCTACATGATTCACATCACTATCCATTGGGGAACCTTTAATGCCTTGTTTTGGTTTATGTCTTAATGATAAAGGTTTCTCATCTTCAGTCTTCACTGTCCATAAGGAAACATTCCAAATTGACCAATGTTGTTTGTAGCTGGAGGGCCATCATCATAAACATAACCTACGAGCTTACCATATGAAGCACACATGAGTTTGGTCATCTTTCCCTGAATTCCCCAATGGTTCAAAGTGTTAGTTTTTAAACATTTCGCTAGCATATCATTAGGATATTTAACTGAGAGAATAACAAGCATAGCAATTAAACACAAGAGACAATGAACACAGTGTTTTTCCTCAGGGAAACCATAAATGGAGAAACCCCGCAACTTCCTCTGAGATAGAATCAACACCAAAGTGAAACCCAAAAATAGTAAGACAATCTCCTGACAACAGCAAGCCCTTTCCTCTAGCCCCAGTTTCTTTCTCTTCCTCAACTATGAGCTACACTTGAGTGTTTATGAGTTGTATGCTAAATAGAGAGTCCAGCTCTCTATTTATACTAATCCCGACATGACGAAAACCCTAGCAGGGCTGACCTCTACTAGGAGAGTCTAATAACCCTAGTGCCCCGGAACTGGGGGGACTTTAACCCTTAGACAATCGGAGGGTTACCCAGTATGACTTGACATGACTTGTTTACATTATTGATTCTCCCATTCGAAACATCGGGGCATGACAACATGACTCAATTACATTATAGATACATCCCAGAATAAACATTGGGTTACAATACATAAGATACATAGATGAATACATTCTGAAGTTACAAATACATCAACACTCCCTCTTAACTAGGAAGGTATTCTTTCAACACAATTTTCAGCACTGGTCTTCTTCTCTGGATCATCTGCATCTTCAAGTCTTCTTAGTCTTCAAGTCATCTTCATCTTCAAGTCATATTAGTCTTCAAGTCATCTTCATCTTTAGATCGGGGTCATCACTTGATCTGGATCATCTCTAGACATCATCACTAGATCTGGATCATCCCTCGATTTGGATCATCCCTCGATCTGGATCATCTCTAGAGCATCATCTCTGGATCTGGATCATTTCTGCTGGATCATCAATACTGAATCTTCACTGGTGCTATCTCATGATTCTTCTCGTCATAGGAAGTTCTACAGAGCCAGCCCTTTTCATGATAGATGTAGGCCTAGCCATCATGTAGGTCTTCACCCAGCACTTATATCTGATAATGTAGGAACTAACCTATAATCATATCAGAAAGGCACGCCCAGCACTCACATCTCACCATGTGGGAACCAATCCCACAACCCTGTCAAAAAGGCCCAGCACTCACATCTGGCACATACGAGTAACCAATCCAACATGTATGTCCAGAAAGGCTCTGCACTTATGTCTAGCACATACGAGGAACCAATCCAACATGTATGTCCAGAAAGGCTCTGCACTTACATCTGGCACGTGCGAGGAACCAGTCCAACATGCACATCCAGAAGGGCCCTGCACTTACATCTGACACATGTGAGGAACTAATCCAACATGCATGCTCAGAAGGGTGTGCACTCACATCTGACCTGGTAGGAACCAAATCCTACACCCTCGGGAGAATGGCCCCCAGTCCCAGACTAAGCTACCTAGTAACTAACCAGGTGCCTCCATTCCCAGAATGGCAGTTGCCCTTACATCTATCCTACTTGACAGAATGGCCAACACTCACATTTGACATGGAGGAACCTAATTCTTTATCCATGACAGAATGGTTCAGCCCTTACATCTAACCTACTCGTCAGAATGGCTCTCTCAATCCCGGACTGAGTGTTCCTGGTAACTGACTAGGTGCCTCCATTCCTAGAATGGCAATCAGCACTCATATCTAACATGGAAGGAACCAATCCTCTCACCGTGACAAAATGGCTCAGCCCTTATATCTGACCTACTCATCAGAATGGCTATGGATCTCAGCACTCATATCGGACATGGAAGGAACCAATCCTCTCACCATGACAGAATGGCTTAGCCCTTATATCTGACCATGGAAGGAACCAATCCTCTCACCATGTCAGAATGGCTATGGGACTCATCACTTTCCCTTGAAGGAAATCTCAATTTGGAGAACACCAAGCTTCTCCCTGAAGTACTCGAACTTCACCCTAGCCAATGGCTTCGTCAACACATCAGCTATCTGTTCCTCTGTCACAACATACTAGAGCTTCACTGCTCCCCTCTACACCATATCCCTGATATAGTGATACTTGATCTTGATATGATTTGACTTGTCATGGAACACTGGATTCTCTGACAACTTCACGCAACTATGGTTGTCACAATGTATACAAGTAGCATCCATCTGGAGATCAAATAAATAAAACAGTAGTTTTCGTAGCCATACTGCCTCACAACTAGCTGAACAAGCTACGACATACTCTGCTTCAA
The DNA here is from genome assembly GCA_001517045.1 of Pseudotsuga menziesii. Classification (NCBI taxonomy): domain Eukaryota; kingdom Viridiplantae; phylum Streptophyta; class Pinopsida; order Pinales; family Pinaceae; genus Pseudotsuga; species Pseudotsuga menziesii. Next base: position 23,400 of record LPNX010082759.1, read on the forward strand.
CTGTACTTAGTGCCACACAGGATTGCTTCCTGCTAAACCAAGAGATCACTCCTGATCCCATACTAAAGCAACACCCTGAAGTGCTCTTCCTATTGATGGCACTGCCTGCCCAATCTGAATCAACATAACCCTCTAGGTTAATCTTCTGATTCGCATCGTACTTGAGCCCATAATCAATTGTACCCCTTAGGTACCTCAGAATATGCTTTGCATCAATCAAGTGAACATTTCTCGGATCTATCAAGAACTGGCTCAAGGTGTTCACAGCAAAGCAAATGTCTAGTCTCGTGTTCGTCAGGTACATTAATGACCCAATCATCTGATGATACATCATAGCATAAACCAACTCTGATGAAGCATCACTCAATAGCTTCAGGTTCGATGCCATAGGTGTTCCCATAGCGTTGCAGTCCATCATCCCAAACCTCTTCAGGATCTCTATTGCATACTTCCCTTGTCCAAGGAAGATTCCTTCTGTACTCTGTCACACCTCCATACCTAGAAAGTAATGCATCATATCGAAGTCCTTTATTTCAAACTCGGCAGCAATCTTTCTCTTTGTATCAGCAATCAACCCATCCATACCTGTTACAAGCAGATCATCTACATGTAGTAAAAGCATCACTAGGTTGCCATCTTCAACCTTGTAGTAAAGGTTGGAATCTACTTTACTCTTGGTAAAGCCCATACTAGATAGAAAGATGTCAATTATGCCATACCAAGACCTGGGTGCCTGTTTCAAACCATACAGGGCTTTCTTCAATCTGCACACATGAGACTCTCTATCATGTGTCTCAAAACCGAGTGGTTGTTCGACATACACTTCTTCTTCTACTACACCATTCAAGAAAGCAGTCTTGACATCCATTTGGTGTATCTTCCATTTCATTACTGTAGCCAAAGCAAGTACTGACCTGATGGAAGTGTATCTGGATACAGGAGCAAAGGTTTCTTCATAATCTATTCCTTCCTTCTGTGAGAAGCCACGAGCCACAAACCTTGCCTTATATTTCTCTATGCTACCATCCGCAGCATGCTTGATCTTGTAGATCCATTTGGAAGTTACAACTGACTTCCCTTGTGCTCTTGGGACAACATCCCAAACGTCGTTCTTCATGATTGATTGATATTATTTTATCATCACAACTTTCCATTCTTTCTGCTTTGTCGCCTCTTCATAACTGGAAGGTTCTTCTTTAATAAAGTCACATAGTAAAGCTACATATCTGGAGCAAGATCTGGTTCTCTTTCTTTCTCTATGATTTTCTTCTAGAGCCCCATATTTTTCTGCACCTTGGGTAATTTCTCGAACCCAAGCAAGTTTCCACTTGTGAGGATTCTTCTCCTGAGGTGGATCTATAGGTCTTTGTGGTTCTTCAAATTCTTGATCTCCTGCTTGAATTTCTTCATTCATGGTTGTATCATGAATTCTAGGAACTTCGGATTCTTCAGGTTCTTCAGCAGGTCTCTTTATGGATTTGTTGTAAGCTGTGTCTTCATCAAATGTTACATCCCTACTGATGTCAATCTTCTTGTATCCTGGGAAGTATATTCTGTAAACCTTCGAGCTTTCAGAGTATCCCATAAATATACCCTTCTTTCCTAAAGGATCTAGTTTTGTTCTCTTCTCTTTTGGTATGTATATGTACACTGGACAGCCGAATATTCTGAGATGGCTAACTTCTGGTCTCTTGCCGGAGAAGACTTCTTCAGGAGTCTTATTTTCGAGTACTCTGTGTGGAGTATGGTTCTGTACATACACTGTTGTTCTGGTTGCTTCTGCCCATAGATGCATAGGAAGATCCTGATCATGAAGCATTGCTCTTGCAGCTTCCATGATAGTTATATTCTTCCTTTCTGCAATCCCATTCTATTGTGGATTGTAAGGAGTGGACAACTCCCTCTTAATCCCTAATTCTTTGCATAGATCTATGAATTCATTTGATGTGAATTCTCCTCCATTATCTGATCGAAAGGTCTTGATCTTCTTTTCTGTGTGGTTCTCGATCAAGACTTTGAATTCCTTGAACTTGCTAAACACTTCATCTTTATTCTTCATGAAGTAAATCCATGTCTTCCTAGAAAAGTCATCAATAAAAGAAACATAATATACATACCCGCTTAGTGAACTTGATGACATTGGACCGCATACATCAGAGTGGATGATTTCCAAGATTCCTTTTGCTTTGCTCTCGCTACTTGGAAATGTATTCTTTGTATTCTTTCCTTTCTCACATCCTTTGCAGACCCCTTCATGTTTTGCTTGGATTTCTGGAAGACCTTCAACAGCTTTGCTTTCAAGTGGTAGTGCTCTGTAATGCACATGTGCAAGCCTTCTATGCCATAGTTCATTTGGCTCTACTTTTTCATGGACCATAGCTTGTTCTAAATGGCCTTTTAGTTTGTATAAACCTCCTTGTTCTCCAATCACTATTGCATCGTCAATAGTCTTTCCTCTTGGCCACATAATGACTTGACCATCTATGAATGCAACTCTCATGCCTTTTGCATCTAGTGCCGATATGGATAGAAGATTATTCTTTAATCCTGGTACAAATGGAACATCTTTCATTTTTATAGACTTTCCAGAGTCTAGCTTGTAGGAGGATTCACCACTACCTTTTATTGGATATTGGTAGTCATCTCCTAGATTCACCTTATGGGGTGAGTTATGTTCAGATAGATTCTCAAAGGATTCCTTGAAGCCTATCATGTGCTTGGAAGCCCCACTGTCAATAAGCCAATCCGTGCTCCCATGTGTGACAGTTCCCGTGAGAGCAAAAATCAGAACATATTCATCTTCACTTGAAGAATCTTCACTTTATCGATTTGCTATCTTCCTTGGAGGATCATCATCCTCAGCACTGTGAGCATGATGTCTTCTTTTGGAGTACTTCTTCTTCTTGGACCCATTCTTATTCATAGGACAGTGTCTAGAAAAGTTCCCTATTTCATCACATGTATGACATCTGAGTTTAGATGAACCTTTCTGGTGAGAATGCTTACCTTGGTGATGATGTTTTTCCCTTCTTCCTTTCCTTGAGTTTACTGTGAGAGTTTGATCTTCATTTCCCATATTTTCTTCTCGAGCTGCTATCCGAGCTTCTTCTTGAGAACATTCTTCCCACAGTCTGTTGAACTTGATCAACTTCTTCCTAGCACAAATTCCTTGGACTAAAGAATCCCATGACCTAGGAACGCCATTCAATGTTGTCATCACAATCTCTGCATTCTCCACTTCTTCATCTACAGCTTCTAGTTGTTCTTTGATTTGGGAGACCCTTGTAAAGTAAGAATGGATGGTCTCCTCATTCTGGATCTTGACATTCTTTAGCTGGTTCCTTAGAGTCATCTTCTGATTGATGTTCTTTCCTTCAAACAGTTTGGTTAGGGAATCAAACATAGCTTTAGGTGTCTTGAGAGAGGACACCTGTGGATAAGGTGATCCTTGATAGAATCAACAATGATCCTCTTTGACATAACCAACTTCTTCTTATGTAAGGCCTTGGCCTCATCTCCCTTTGGAATTGGAACCTCCTCTTGGACATAGGAGTCCAACTCATTTTCTTCCAGGACCAGGGATATCCTATACTTCCAGACTTGGAAGTTATCAGCTCCCTCAAGCTTTTCATCAAGCTTGGTATGATGAGACATCTTAACAAAGAACCTCAAATGGAAATACAAAAGATTCTATATCTTACCAGAGTCAAGACGTCGGATCTAAAACTTGAGCTGAAATCCTGCAGAGTTGGTTTAGGAGCAAATTAGGATTTTGCTTTTACGGAGTTCTATCCACCCAAATGCCTTGAAATTTGTCCCTAACTTCGCTTTTGGGGAGGAGATCAATCCAGGCCTAGGTTCACTGAAAATTTCCTCTTATGTGAAAAGCCCTAATTTTCGACAGCAGTGACAGGTCCAAAACTAAAAAACCTCAGAATTGGATTATGCTTTGACAGAAAGATGCGCCCTAAAGAGGAGAGTTATTCCACATTACTTTTGCTGAAAATCTGTGGAGGAAGATCCACAAACTAGGAAGCCCTAGTTCCTGTAGTTGCACAGTGTCTTATTCTCAGGTTAGCTCTGATACCATGTTAGTTTTTCAACATTTAGCTAGCATATCATTAGGATATTTAACTAAGAGAATAACAAGAACAACAATTAAACACAAGAGACAATGAACACAGTGTTTTTCCTCAGGGAAACCATAAATGGAGAAAACCCTGCAACTTCCTCTGAGATAGAATCAGCACCAAAGTGAAACCCAAAAACAATAAGACAATCTCCTGACAGTAGCAAGCCCTTTCCTCTAGCCCCAGTGTCTTTCTCTTCCTCAACTATGCACTACACTTGAGTGTGTATGAGTTGTGTGCTAAATAGAGAGTCCAGCTCTCTATTTATACTAATCCCGACATGACTAAAACCCTACCAGGGCTGACCTCTACTATGAGAGTCTAATAACCCTAGTGCCCCGAAACTGCAGGGACTTTAACCCTTAGACAATTGGAGGTTTACCCACTATGACTTGACATGACTTGTTTACATTATTGATTCTCCCGATTGGAACATTGGGGCATGAAAACATGACTCAATTACATTATAGATACATCCCAGAATAAACATCGGGTTACAATACATAAGATACATAGATGAATACATTCCAAAGTTACAAATACATCAACACAAAGTTTCAAAGAAAGGCTTGATCTTGTCTTCCTTTTCAAATTTTAACTTGGTGTCATCAATGGAAGAGAATGAGAGGGTTCACTTGTTGCTAGCTTCAAAGTCACACCAATAATTAGTTTTAGACATTTCTCTCCGCGCAATTGTGGATAGACACAAGTTTTTGGGCGAAGTTTTTATAATTTGGGTGTATGAATTGTTTGATCATAATTCATTAAACTCATACTCTGCACAACTGTTGGACATACACAAGTTGTGCGGAGTTGTTTTAGTAATTTGGGTTTATGAATTATTTGATCAGAATTTATTAAATTCATAGCCATCATGGGATCTTGGATATATTTCTACACATCTAGGCAAGCACAATTTTTGGGGCAGAGTTTCAGTAATTTTGGTGTATGAATAATTTATTGAATTCATACCAATCAGTTGAAAATTTCTAAACCAGACCTACGACATAGTATTCTCACACATATTCTGGTTAAAATACAGATCATATTTAAATATCTGCAGTCAAGACACAAATCAAATTTAATTTTTGAGTTTGAAGTCGTCGTTTGGATTTGTTTGTCAGCGTTAAATACCTCTTATGTCATGTATTTCTTTAATGCTAGTGTGTTTGTGGCATATTGCCCCTATATTTCCTCACACTGCCTGTCCTTCCTGTCCTGCCTCTCCTCTACCCCTGCTCTACTTGCCTTACTGTCTTTTCCCTTCTGCCTTACCTTGGCTCTCCTTCCCTACTTATTCCCCTACTTCCCTACCCTACTCCCTTATCTACCGATGTGCTTTTTGGTGTAGTCCGTGATCCATTCACTGTTTAATAGCTTGGTGTAGGTAGGGTTGATTGGAAACGATAGTTCCTGAGACCTACAAGAGCAAATAGACTATGAAATTCAGTATGATAGCCCCTTTATAAGCATACATTATGCCCTGAGCTGAGCCGGGTCGCTATGACTTTCAACAAATAATGAAAATTGTTAAATATTAATTAATATAAGATAGGTTTATTTCATTCTC
>LPNX010082759.1:34099-54699 GCA_001517045.1 Pseudotsuga menziesii
ACTAAGAAATTTAATATCGATGCTCATGATAACACAAAACGCACTGGTGTGTGTATAATAAATAAATGCACCATTTTATGCTATACAATGTGTCTTTATAACAAATTTGTTAATCCCTTAATGATGGCACATTACACCATATAGTATGGTGCATTACTCCCTATATGTGCTGCATTACATATTATTTATGTAATCTTGGGTCTATTATTGGGTCTATTAGTTGTTACTGTACACATTTGTCTCCTATAATTAGGAAGGATATGTTCCCATTTTAGTCACGGAGTATCTTATCTTGCTTGTGTACTCAACACATTGTGTAAGGAGGTTCCTCCCTCGAAGTGGATTGATATTTATATATGTTATTCATTGTTAAGGCATGTATTTCTCTCTTATTGTCTATTTCTTCTCTTTTTATGCTATTTCTGGGACTTGGTTGCATAACATTTGGTATCAGAGTTCTTTCCTCGGGACTGGCTTCTACAAAACGAGTCATCCTGGAACTTTCACTACAAATTTCTTTATACAATGAATCAGATATCTAGGTTGAAAACCCACTTCCAAGACAGGCCTAAATATATCCTTTCCAAAATTCATATCTTGATCCATTCTAGTTTTGGATATAATTGTGGAGCAATATAGGGTTTTTTACTAGTCCAAAACCAATCCTAAAATAGGTGTTCTTGGGAAAAAGGTCATATATGAGGCATCCGAGATCCAAATTGAGTGATACTAGTTGCATATGAAATAAGAAGGACCAAGGAATCTATGACATAAGTTTCAACTACATAAACAAAAGATTGGACACATGGAACACAGTACAAGTTCTCTCTTCTGGATACAAAAAAAAAGCTTTGGGAGATTTGCAATAACATTTTTTGGGATATCCAAATTAGGTCAGACCTGTGCCATTTGAAAGAGGACAGATCAGGGTACTGCAGGCCTATTTTTCAGACCCAAAGGAGTCTAAATTCAAATTATACCTCAGTTATAAGACATCCCTAAAATAGTCTTCTAATCAGGGTTTAAAAAAAGGTACATCATTTTGCATTTGAATCATTTTTAGTAGAATGATATATTTTTGGTAAACCCTAGGGTGTGATACATATTTCGAAATTCCACCAAAAGGAAGTTGAAAGAATCACACTCCACTCAAACCCACATAGGATTAACCCCCGACATACGATGAAATGGAAGACATATCTTTTAGAGTGTCCAAGTTGGAAGATATTATTAAGGGAAATGTGAAAATTGATGACTTAGTTAAATTGGAAAAGAATATAGCTGGTAAAGAGGATCTCAAAGGGGTGGCTAGTAAAGAGGATCTCAAAGGGATGGCTAGAAAATAAGGTCTTCAAGACTTGAATGAATTTATGAAGGATATAAAACATAATTGTATTCCTCATTTATCTACTCAAGAAGAGGATACAGAGGAAAAAGATGAATTATTCCAGTCACGTCTGGAGAAAATTGAAAAACAATTGGAGAGTAGGAAGTTGGATTCCTCAAAAGTTGATGATTCACTACAACATCATGGATTCAATTCAAGTCCAAGAAACTACTTTATCCCCAAAATTTACATGAGAAATTTTTATGGCAAGGATCCAATCACGTGGAATTTTTAGATGGAGCAATTCTTTGATATACACCAGGTGCCCACTATGAAAAATATAACTATTACATCCTTGTATTTAGAACCTGGTCAATTTGTATGGTACCAATGGCTTTGTGACCATAAAAATGACTCTATTATCTCTTGGTATATATTCACAAAAGAATTTATTGTGCATTATGGGGATATAAATAACAACACCTTCTTTAGTTTGTTTGTAAATCTCAAGCAAAAAGGTTCAATTACAGAGCACATCAAGTAATTTCGATAGCTAAGTCTCGAAGTGAAGAATATTTCAGAAGATAATTTGTTAGATATCTTTATTGGAATCTTGAAAGATAACATTCAGCATTAGGTGTGTCTCTTTGAACCATCATCCCTGGAGAAGGATTTCATGATGGAAAGGAAGGTTGAAAGTAAAAATATGGCAATGACTATTAGAAAAGACTTCTCCAACACATATAGAGAAAATAATGTTCCTTCTTCTAAACCACCACAAAGGTTGACACCCCAACAACTAGATGAAAGAAAGGAAAAAGGAGTGTGCTTTAATTGTGACAACAAGTATAGTAAGGGACATAAGTGCAATGAGAAGAAATTATTCTACATAGATTGTGAAGAGGAAGAACCAAAATAAAAAGAAGTATCTCAAGAAGAGGCGACTTTAGAAGAAATAGAAGAGGCTACTTCAAAATAAATTACTCCCACCATATCTTGTCATGCATTGGATGGAATTAGAACTTCTCAAACTTTCAATATAGAAGGATACATCAAAAAGAAGAAGGTAACAATGTTGATTGATTCTAGTAGTACTCATAATTCCATTCACCATAAATTAGCCAAAGTTCTTAATTGTTGTGTATATCTAGAACCAGAGTTTCAAGTAATGATTGCAGATGGAGGAACTATAAGTCGTTGAGGTAAATTCCATAATATCAATATGGATATGGGGGAATATGTATTGAATAGTCCAATGATTTCTATCCCGATGGGTTGTGTTGATGTTGTCCTAGGTGTCCAATGGTTACAATCATTGGGAACAGTGGCTTTTAATTTTCAAAAAAAAAATCATGAAATTTTCATGGGAAGGAAAAGAATATGAGTTAAATGGTATCACAGGAAAACCAAGCAAGACGATAAGCTCTAATGGTATGAAAAAATTGTTAAAAAAAGGACATTAAGGTGTAGCTACACAATTATGCCCATTAGATGTTCAAAACTCAGAGTTCCCTATCTACCTAGATCTCCAAAGGGTCATTAATAAGCATTCCAAGGTATTTGAAGATATTCCCAACAGTATTCCACCTATTTGTGATTTTGATCATGCTATCCACGTAATTTCAGGCAGTGTTCCTCCTAACATCAGACCTTACAGATATCCCTATAGCCAAAATAGTGAAATTGAGCGTATGGTTGTTGAAATGTTAGAGGCTAGCATAATTAGGCCTAGATAAAGTTCTTACTCTGCACCAGTGGTAATGGTACCCAAGCCAGATGAATCATGTCGTATTTTTCCTGATTATAGAGAGCTCAACAAGATCATCATTAAAGATAAGTTTCCCATTTGCATCATTGATGAATTGTTAGACGAATTACACGGAGTAGTTGTCTTCACAAAGTTGGATCTTTATTATGGGTATCATCAGATTCGAATGAAGGATGAATACATCCCCAAAATAACATTTAGAACTCATGAAGGTCACTATGAGTTTTTGGTCATGCCATTTGGTTTAACAAATGTGCCTTCAACATTTCAAGGTTTGATGAATTCTATTTTCAAGCCTTTCCTTAGAAAATTTGTGCTGGTATTATTTGATGATATACTAATCTATAGAAAGTCTTTGGAAGAACATGTTCAACATGTTAACATGGTACTACAACTACTAAAGGATAAAGAACTGTATGCAAAACCCTCAAAATGTTTCTTTGGGATAAAGGAGGTAGAGTATTTGGGCCATATTGTATCTCATGAAGGTGCCAAGGTAGAGCCTAAAAAACTTAAGTCCATGATGGACTGGACGATTCCCAAAACCCTACAGAATATTCGAGTATTCTTAGATCTGACAGGGTACTACTGCAATTTTGTTTGGAACTATGGAAGAATAGCATCTCCTCTAACATCGTTATTGAAGAAAGATGCATTTTCTTGGACTCCAGAGGCAACTCAAGATTTTCAACAACTCAACAAGGCCATGTGTAAAGCTCATGTTTTGGCAACACCAGACTTCACAAAAACCTTTTATTGTGGAATGTGATGCTCCAGGAAATGGAATTGAAGCTATACTAATGCAAGAAGGACACTCTCTTTCCTTCACAAGTCATCCAATCAAGGGAAATAACTTTAAAATCCCATTTATGAGAAGGAAATGTTGGCAATACTACATACCTTGAAGCAAAGGTGCCCCTATAGACATTTTAAGGTTAAAACTGATCATGATATCCTTAAATACTTCTTGGAACAAAGGCTATCTTCAGAAGAGAAACAAAAATGGGTGACAAATATGTTGGGATATGACTTTGAAACTATCTACAAAAAGGGGAAGAAAAATGTTGTCGCGTATGCACTCTACAGGAAAGATGAGGATGTTGAAGCATTACTCTATGTTATTTCGATCATCCACTTAGAGTGGATAAACGAATCAATGGACGAAGGGAAGAATGACGAAAAAATATGGACAGTTATTCAAAAGATGCAGCAGGATCCCAGTGCCTCTAATACATTTAGGTGGAAATATGACTTGCTATGGTACAAGGATCACTTATATCTTGGTAAGAGTTCCCAACCCAAGAAAAGGTACTTTCTGAATTCCACTCCTCACTGATAGGAGGGCACTCAAGTTTCTTAAAAAACTCCATGGGGTAAAGAAATGTTTTTTTGGGATGGTCTTTAAAATGATGTTCAAAAATTTGTGATAGAATGTTTGGTTTTCCAACAAAATAAAGTGGAAACAATTAAGACCCCTAGTCTCCTACAACCAATTTCCATTCCAAGCAAAAGGTGGAAAGAGGTATCGATGGATTTTATCACAGGTTTACCAAAGTATGAAGGAAAGAGTGTCATCATGGTGGTGGTTGATAGACTTACTAAATATTCACACTTTTGTGCACTATCCCACCCCTTCAAAGCAAGCACGACTGCCAATTCTTTTATGGAGATAGTACAAAAACAACATGGTACTCCAAATATTATAGTAAGTGGCAAGGATCCCATTTTCACTAGAAATTTTTGGACCGAATTATTTTCTTGTTTGGGTACTCAACTGGGTCATAAGTCATTTTATCACCCTCAATCTAATGGACAAACAGATATAGTAAACAAATGTTTGGAAGGGTATATTCTATTTTTTGTAGTTGATAAATAAACACAATGGGTCAAATGGTTACCCTTAGCATAATGGTGGTATAACACTTCCTTACATACATCATAAAAAATGACCTTGTTTATGGAACTTTATGGCTATCATCCACCATCCATTACATATTCACTAAGAGACTCGTCTAAGGTTCAAGAAGTGGAATACCACATGAAGCATCAACAACAAGTTATTCAACTCTTAATGGACAACCTGAATCTAGCACAAAATTGAATGAAACAACAAGAAGATCAACAATGTATTGAACGAAGCTTTAATGTGGCGGAATAGGTGTTTTTAAGACTACAACCATACAAACATATGTCCCTAAAGAACACCAAGAAGGATAATAAATTATCAAGTAAATACTATGGTCCCTACAAGGTGTTACAAAAGATCGGTAGTATGGCCTGAAAATTGGAACTACCTTCATCTTCACGAGTCCATCTAGTTTTCCATGTTTCCTATTTAAAGAAGGTAATCGGTGACAAGCTAAAAGTTCAAATGATATTACCAGAACTTGATGAGGAAGGAAAAATCATCTTGGAGCCTGAAGAAATTACTGAAATATGAACTAGATAGCTTCGAAATCGATCAATTCTAGGGTATCTCATTAAATGGAAGAACTTACCCATGGAAGATTCAACATGGGAAGATGAGTCTTTTATACAGCATCATCTAGAACTACTTCAGCATTGAGGACAACACTTTTTGAAGTGCAGGGGCATGTTAAGCCCTTAACGATGGCGCATTACTCCCTAGATTGCGGTGCATTACATATTATTTATGTCGACTTGGGTCTATTAGTTGTTATTGTACACCTTTGTCTCCTATATATAGGAAGGATATATTCTTATTTTAGTCATAGAGTATCTTATCTTGTCTTGTGTACTCGGTATATTGTGTGAGGGGTTTCCTCCCTCGAAGAGGATTGATATTTATCTCGGTTATTCATTGTTAAGGCGTGGATTACTCTCTTGTTGTCTATTTATGCTCTTTTTATGCTATTTTTGTGACTTGGTTGCATAACAAAATTCGTTTAAATTGAATTTGCAAACCCTGCTTAACAGTGTGTATTTATAATAAAAGCATTGGCGTGTTTCTAGTATACAAACACACAATGTTTTAACATTAAAAAATGTCGAAATACCTGTCAAATTTTTCAAAACCCTATTCTTCAGTGCATCAGGTTTTTAAGCACTCACGGGTGTGCTTGATCTGAAACACACCAGACAAAGGTTTAATAAAAAAAACATGTGTCGTAAAATTAATTTATACCATAACTTGGTGTGTTTTGGCCCAAGAGCACCAGTGCGAAAGCCTATCCATTTGAATTCCTTGACATCCGTGGTCCACATGGAAACAATCTTCATTTGTATTGGTCGTTGCTATTGGTTTGATTTTTGACAAACGATGGTAAAAAAATTTAAGTTTTCTGTACAATGCGAGGATGCATCCTCGAAGACTTGTTCAACAAGTTGTTTATAAACTCATAGTTTAATTTTTTAGTGGATTAATTTTTTTATAGAAGCCTTTATTTGTTGTTGAAAAAAAATTTAAAAAATATGGGCAGTGCATTTGAGTCGTCCGACTCATACTCGCAACCGATGCACCCTGTAAATTTTTACATGGCACACTGTTGACGATGTGATTCGAGCGAATTGAACACACCGTTAACCTGTAAATATTTAATAGAAAATATAAAATAAATAAACATAAAACATAAATAATTATTAAAAATAACTAAATTATCCAGTGAACCTGGGTCATGTTACATCATCTGTTTCTATGCTCTAACATGGCCTAAGCACACCGGAAATATGCACACTGCTTAATAGTGCGCTTTAATATAACGAACACACCGGTTAACATAGTATGATAAACAAGGTAATGATACAGTGCGTCTATGGAAATGGGGTGCACTATTTTCGGTGCTCTTAAGTTTATTTAGCACACCAAGAATTTTTTTATTTTAAATAACAATTGTTCATAAATGGTGCATTTGGTTGAAGTAAACACACCGTTAGCGTTGTGCTTACTTGAACTAAATGTACCAGAAACATATTCATTAACCATTTTAGAAAAAATTAATGCCATTGCACCCATTCCACATCAGTGTACCGGTGAAGGTGCTCTAACGTGAAATGGGTGCACCATAATTAAATTTATCGAAAATAATTAACGATGATTTCATAAAGTGAGACACATTGGTGCACTAATATGATTTAGGTGCAACGTTATGTCCATCTTACAATTTGTAGTGGTGAATCAGATATTTGATGCACAATTTTGATTAATTTTAATAATGTTAAATATATCATTGGTGTGGTATTATTGTCGAAAAACACCATAGGCAATGTAGGTTTGAAGATAAAGCACTACATACGGTTCCCTTGTATTATTATGGAAAACCAATTGTAATTTTTTATTTTTTTCACAAAAATTATTGTTTATGTTACTAAATATTATTTTAATCGTATGGAATATGTAACACAAAGACTTGAGCGGCGATGTGTTTCTCAACTGGAATGTGAGTAGCTTGACCAATATACCATGGTCAAATCTTGGGAGGATAGGGAGAGGGAGAGGGATTTATACCCTCTCCCCATTATTTCTCATACCAGATAAATCTTGAGGATTGTTGACCTCCTAAAGTTCTATCAGGAGGCTAAATCCCTTAAGGGAAACAATGCATTATTATGATAGTGGATCCAACGTTGGGATCACCTTGGCCACACATTCTGTGTTGGTGGTGGTTAGTGGTTCCAACCCACTAAGGAGGATATTTATTTAATCATTGGGCTATCCAAGAGAGGGGATGATTTACTCAGGTTCCCCAATGTCCCAACTGGTGTTGCAGCAAAGATTCAGCTAGATTACTCTCATAGATATATCATTGATGTGGTCATCCATCCATCTGATTTTCAGGTGAGCGGCGGGAAGCTTCAGATAAATGCTTTTGATTGAGAGGATTTTAGGTGCCTCTTTCTTCTCCTTATGATGTTGGAGCACTCCACTTCTTATGGGAAATGCATTAGTTTTCCGTTACTTTATTATGTTGACTCTTTAGGGTAGAGACCTAGATGCATTAGGTGGTATGCCATATTTTGCGGAAATTTTGTGATGCTTTAGATAGATGTCATGCAGTCATTGATGGGAGGTCCAACTTCCATTTCAGTTCAAAGATTTTTTGTTTATTTTTTGAGAGGTTTTTTACCACTAGGCCATCATTTGACCGCCCACCTCCTAGGTTGATGACTACAGTGTGTATGCACATGTGGGGGGAGATGATGCCTAAGAGGGGAAAGCCTGATTTCCTTGTTAGGATCACTTTATATGTATTGGATATGTTGGCCAGTCGGGACAACCATGTGCTTGACATGGTGTCATATCCATATGCCAACATTGAATGGAGAGGATTCCTAGAGATCTTCTTCACAATGAATGAGCCTCCTAATGACAGAGATAATATTAATGTTATGTTTAAATTATTATAGTTGCATTTTATTTCTCTTTTTACTTAATGAAAATGAAATATTTTATAAATACTAATGTTTTTAATGAAAATGTCTAATTATTATTATGTACTATATATTTTGCAGATATTGGCACATTTGATGCGTAGGTTGGATCGTGTTCTCCCACTCATGACGATGAGGATATGGAAGAGCAAGATCAGGATAGCCCACCTGAGGTGGTTGGTAGACATCTTGACCACCTTCCACATAGTCCTCAATATAGATATATTCAAGATGTGGCAGACAGGTTGGCCAGATTGTTGGTTGATGTAGGCCCTACATCTTGTGTGACTGTATGAGATCTGTGATGACCCTGATATTGAAAAGATATGGAGTAATTATTCCTCGTCATATAAGGTTATTGATGCAACATGTTTTGCACACTTTCATTTTGATTCCTCATTTTCATGTTGTCCTCATCCTCCACCTCCTCCCCCTCCACCTTCGACATCTCATCCACCTCCTCCCTCTCTTCCTTCGACATTTCATTCACCTCCTCCTCCTTCACCTTCGACGTCTCATCCACCTCCTCCTCCACCATGTCCTCCTCCTCCACCTTCGTCATCATCTAGTCATATACTTATAATCGACTATCCATTTGATCCTACGCCATCATTATCTTCTCTACGCATTCCCGATCGACCCTTCGGTCCTACTCATCAACCCGACCATCCACTGAATCCTACTGCACCCACTGATATCTTAGAGATGATCAAACATGTTCGTACACTTCATATTGATGGAACTATCCTTCCTGCTCTCAGAACTCTTTTATTTCTGGTATGGGTATTGATTCCTCTGGCTCTACTAGCAGAGGTGTCGATATTTCCTTTATCTCTATTGGTGGAGGTGATGATGCATATACTAGCTCTAGTAGGATAGATAGTGATGATTCCTATGCCGAAGGAGGTGGAGTAGATATGTCATAGTAGTTTTTGCACTAGAGATATATTATTATTTTTTACGATACATGACTATGTGACAAAATGTTTATGGTGGTGCAGTCATGCTTAATTTTGGTTTTATGTTAATGATGGTATGATGGCATATATGACGGTGTTTATTTTTAAGTTTCTTAGATGCTGACAATGATAATAATGGTATGTTTATGTTTATGTCGTGAAAATAATGATGATGCAATTACATTTTTGTTAAAAAATTATGGTTATGTTTATGTTAGTATGGTGATGTTTATGGGTAGATCCATGAATATGGGTGTCTATTTCATGAGAATTGGAAGGAAGAGTTGTGTATTGAACATTATTCGGTTGAATAAATTGATTTATTCGGCCGAATAATTTGATTTACTCGACAGCATAAATTACCTTATTCGACCGAATAAATTAAAACTTATTCGGCCGAATAACTTATGATGTCCGTTAGTTTAAGTTAAAATCCACCTCATAATGTGTGCGAGATATTGACAGCGGTGGATCTTTGTTGGTGAAAAAAATGGTTCATAGTTATTTAGATGAAGAACTATTCACAGTCGAATAGTTATTCAACCAAATAATTACTCTGCCAAATAGTTATTTAACTGAATAGGTATGATATAAAAAGGGTCAGCACAATTTTTGTCGTCCAGTTTTCTGTCAAACAACAATGATCTACACCCTATCGACACCCTAGTATTTTCACCCCACCAGTGGTGTTATCTCATCGTTGGGTGAATGTACCCCTTACCCCTTTAATATTCCTTATACAGGTCTGAAATCCAAGGCTATTCTTTAATGTATGAAGGGATAAAAGGTTCTCCCAAAATAAGTGCTAATCATGGATTGACTCTTGGGGTCATAATCTCACTCAATATTTGATCTCAACCATTAGATGCACATTTAAATCATGGGATCTGATGAGATAATAGGTAACATGCATCTTAAAAAAATATAATAAGAATCATAGCCTTCACTAGTACTAATCAAGATAGAGAATAGAAGTTCCCCCTATTCCCATTAGGCGATCTTCTATTGGTTCTATTGGTTCAACCTGCATAAGGAAGTTGTTGTAGTAATCTAAGGAAACTCAATGCTAAAAAGTAAAATCTCCTGAACAATGGAAGTTCTAAATAAATCACAATACTTATCCATTTTATAGTAAAAATGACCTACGAATCAGGGGGTTAACAAAGAGAGAAGAGCATGGTGAATTCGGTTTTTTGGTACCTCAATGGGGGTGGATCCAACAATATTTTCTAGTGAAATGGTTTTAATACCCATTATCCTTGACTCATAGGACGTCAATGTGAAATCTTTGTTCTCGTTTATAATGTTTTAAATGACCATGATTTTGGGTCATGTTACCCCTCATATTGGATGAGGATTGCATGTGTGATTCTTGTCACTTCATGAGGATAGAATTTACATTGGAATGGAGGAGATCTATTTATCCTTAACGATAGGTTCTCATGGTTATGCTCTATTTTCATGGTTGCATATTGGCGGTTGATGGATCATGTGTTGGTGTAGTATCAGCATGTCACTTTAACATTACAAGTGTAGTATCGGCATGTACTCTTATAAATGTAATGTGTACCTGCACTAAATTTAATTTAGAATATTCTTATTTAAATAATGTAATTTTTATTTTATAATAACTATTATTTTATATTTAAAGAGATATTGTGGCTCCCACGTAGTATACCTACCATGTGAGTCAAATTAGAACAAGTAGTTAAGTAGTTATTGGAGTTTGGACTTTAGATGTCATGTTTTACTTTATTTGTTGCTATTATAATTAGTTTTTGAAAATTTACTATAATAATAATAATTATTATTATTATTATGGTGAAAAATCAATTAAAAATCTCTCAAAATTAAGACAAACAACAATATTATATAACAATTTTTATTTTAAAACATGCATCATGAATTTATTCTTAATTTTAGGCATATGGCTTAACACATGAGTAATAATAACATCAATCAACTATAGACAAGATATGAAATTGTCTAATATCACTTAACCAAAATGATTATGTAATATCCCTAAATCTGATTTCATAGATATTAACTCCAGACAAAGACTTGATGCATAAAATTGTCAAACTAAGTGCTAGGAAATTACTAGTTTTGACTAGAAGGACTCAAACTGAAAGGGATTCTTCACAAAAGGAACTCAGAGCTCTAATATTACTTAAATGCATCTGATATGTAATCAGATCGGAATATGATCTCTGATATAATTTTATACAAAATATTACATGAAAAATGCATTCAATCAGAGAGCTCTTGAGAGTAGGAAAATATGGGAAATTGGCTGACACTTTTGCAAACTAGGAAATGGGATGTGGAGAGAAATGAAGGAAACTTGTAGGACTGATAAATTATATTCCCTAACACATTTATATCAGGGACAATTTAGGCTTTGGAATCATCATCCACTGAAACCTACTCCCATGCTTCTGGGTCACCCAACCGTGAAACTAGGAAGACTTTGTCAAATCCAAAAACCAGAGGCTTGTATAAATCGAATAAGGTTATTTTATAAGGTTATGAGATAGTAATAATAGCTTCATGAAGTTTTATAAAATACCAGAGGAAAAGGAAGTGATTCTACAAGTTTTAAAGGTGAAACTAGCTCACTAGGAAACTCACTAGATCCGTCTTCATTCCTTTCCAAAAAGGGTAAGGGTGATTTTAATTCTCTGTTTTGGACTTGAGGGACTTATATATGTATGTATATGACTCATAATAAAAATAATGGAGATATTGGTATTCATACAAGTCGAAATATAAAATTTACACCAAAACTAGTCAATTTCAAATGTAAATCTAGACTAGGTTGACTTAAAATGAGTAAATCTCAGCCATTTCGAATCAGATTGAAATAAAACTTTCAGAGAATGTTTATGAGATATTATTAAATCCATTAAATCCGAAATAACTCTCATAAAGGAACTAAAACACTCTTCAACATTGCATCATTACAATGTATTTTAAAGACAATATTCAAGGAAGGGCATGGGGGTTTGAACCCTTAGATACTAGAAACTCATGGACATGTTAATGACAACTGATATACAGAAATGGATGGTTGTAGGCTACTAACAATTCCTGAATCAACTCAGAGAGGCTGCTCCATAGCTCCAGTATAACCTGCAATGAGAAGGGAAGAAGAGGGGAAGAGGGGAGAGGGATTGAGAACCTTGGGGTGCATCTCCCAAGAACCTGAGGCACAACAATCAGCAAAGAAGCCTTAGATTCATCAATATCACGAATAATAAACATCCAAAACTAAGAGATGGAGTTGGAATCACCCTTAAATAAACCATGAGTGACTTGGGTGACTTGTTGAGAAAGTCCTTCACCTATTGAGCAAGTTGCCACTTTCTAAACCCTAACCCTAGCCATGAATTCACCCTCCTTGAGGAAAATAGCAAGTAAGAGGCTTAGGTGATGTTTCCTTATTTGTTACCTTCAATCCAAAATGGAAATTGTGCACTCCTTGATCCAAAAGTTTCCTTCTTTGTGTCTGGCTTCTTTTTCTGCACTTCCATGTTTTGAAAACTGTATGCTTTTCCTTATGACAGCTTTTATGTGCTTTAGCTTTTGTGACTGAGCCTCCAAAATGGAAACAGTGCCCTACCTTGGCCCAGATTTTCCTCTTTTGTGTCTGGTAGCTTTTCTTGGCTTTTCTCAGTCCTATGACATATTCTATTTCCTCCTTGGCAAGTTGGCTTTCCCAAGTGGCCCTCATATTAATGGCAACTTATTTTCCACATAATTAATTGCATAATAGTTAAAAATTATAATTAATCAAACTTGGTATAAACCTCTTACATAATTATTTTAGCAATTTTCCCTAGGGTAATTAAATAATATCATTTAGAACCCCTAGTGTTTATCATTGTCAACATTTTTTAGTGGTCAAAATGTGGGGATATGACATATTATAATGATTGTTCTTTGTAGCCACTCCGAATAGTGAAAAAGTAATAAAATAACCCTTTTTCATAAGTGTGCCCTAAATGAATATGTAATAATGGTCAAATTCATAATTACCTTGTTTAAAGAATGAGTGTATTAGACATTAGTAAATAGATAGTACAAATATGATTAGCCAAAAAATATAACAAATCCTACAATAACCAGTCATGCTATTAAAAATCTTGTATTCACAATTGTTCTTCACTTCGAGCTTCATATCCTAAAAGATTATTTTCTGTATTGCAAATTCCATATTTTCAAGGTCCATCTCCTTATCCTTGATTTTTTGTTTGATTTATTTTATCTAATGTTGTGCAGTGTTAGAAGCCTGTTTTCAAATTTTGCAAATCAAGTTTTCCTTTACAATCAATTTGTTGTTTTTCCTAGGGTTCCAACTCTGCTCAAACACTAGAAATTTCATCATGATGCTTTTATGTTTCCACTATATAAAAATGAATACTACAATAACCAGACATGATATTAAACATCTTGTATTTGCACTTGTTATTCACTTTGAGCTTCAAATCCTAAAGCTTATTTTTATCTATTGCAACTTCCATTTTTTCAAGGTCAACCTCGTTATCCTTGATTTTTGTTTGAATTTTCATCTGATTTTGTGCAGTGTCATAATATTTTTTTATTATTTTGCAACATCAATTTTGTCTTTAGAGTCAATTTGTTGTTTTTCTCAAGGTTCCAATTTTTCTCAAACACTAGAAATTTGATCACGATGCCTTTTCAGTGATAGATACCACTGCCTTTATTACTGTTTAAATACTTCCCACTATTATGTAAGTGTTTTGAAGTTTTTGATACGTGTTTGTATCTATTGTTGAGATCAATACATATATTACAAGTGTTATGAAGTTTTATATATGTCTGCATCAAGCAACCAAAATCATTGACTAAATACCATCTCTAATTAAACATTATTCCGCATGATTTTCCATTCCTTGGTTGCAGTTTAGTTTTAAACATGTATGTTTGTATCTCCCCTCCTCTATGTGATAACATTGTCCCAAAAACCACTAAATCTTTACATGAGACTTCTTGAATTTTATGTACTCTATAATTCCAAGTCTTCCTTTGTTGTGAAATTGACTTTGTTGCACCTTCTGAAGTTGTTTTTAAAGAATTCACTAAACTAGAATGTAAAATCAAAATGTACATTTTTTTATGGATGTCGAATGCTTGGATGTTTAAATAAAAATGTTAAATTTTGTGTGAATGTCAAATGTTGGGAATATTTTTAAATCAAAATATAAAATATGAATATGTAAATTGAGTGATAGTGTTGTTTAAATATAGAGTCTTTGTCAAATGGAAAGAGATGAGTCTTCGAGGAAAAAATGTGTGGGGTATATTGGTGCAACTGCATCTACTAAGGGGAGGTCATCGAGGTCATCAGGCATTGGTGTCTCCACTAATAATCAAATATTGTTAGGTTCACCTCTAGTTTCAAGCTTGTTTGATAGACCCCATTCGGGTGGTTAGCAGTCAGGTAAAAAAGACACAAATGATTCCCCCATATATTATATGGAAAAACATCAATATTCTCAACCTTCTGCTACTATGAGAATTTATATGTTAATACAAATCAATTGTAATTTTTCACATGTGTTTAATAAGTGTATGTTTACACACAAATTTATGTGTTTTTCTTTGAAGCAGAGCAAGGTTCATAAGAGGGTCGTAATTCTGCACAGAGGGATGAAGGTAGAGAATGGAGAGTATATGTTGAAAAAGTAGATGGTTGACACCCATAACAACTTATCCATCTGATATCATGAGTATATTCCATGGGATAGTGGTGATCAACAATTAACCCTTGAAAGTTGTAGATCTCACTATAACAAGTTGCAACATGATATTTCTAGTTTGGATCTCCCTCCAGAGAGCAAACAAAGTATATAAATTGTTTTACAATCATTGAAAAAAATTATTGAGGTGTATGAGGGTCTTGTACCAACTATAGACGGTTTTATTGACTTGATGCGTAGGAGAATGACACAAGTGATGAGTCCAAACAAGTGGTATGTTGTTAAGGAGAGACTGACGAAAGAATAGGAAAATTCTATGTTTAATTTCAATGAAGGCCTAAAGCAAAAAATGTCAAAAGTGAAATATTTCAAGCACCTTGAACTTGCACATTTATTATATGATCAGTTCCTTGCAGCCTATGGTAGGTTTCCATGGAATGACGAGGTTCCTAATTATTTTGGTAGGTTTTTTTATGCCGATTTTTTTTTTAAATATGAATCCAGACTATACCAATATTCATTCTAGATTTTATGGATTTGGAAAGGGAGGAATATATGATTGAAAAGGTTCTCTTAGAGACCCCAAAACTATTCAACCTCCACCTCAGATATCTTTTCCACCTAGGATTGTGACTTTAAGGGAAAATATGGAAGCCACATCCCAAGTTGGGAGAGTTGCAAGGGATTTTGTGGTTGAAGGTTTAACATCGGAATTTGTAGGAGTTGATGTGGGATTGGGTCGAGAGACGGCCCGAGACACTCTTCGTCAAAGTTTTTTTTATCGAAGAAATGACGAGGTAGAGTCAATGAGCATTGAATATCTTAGGGCCTATGCAAAGGACTGTCATTGTTACAGCTGATTTTACCACACATGGTAGATCACACATTTATGGCCTTCCCTGTCCCTCTGCAGACTCTTTGGACCCCATGGACCATTTTTGTACCTTTGATGTTTCCAAGATCATCCCTAAAAACATATGTTATTTGCTATACACGACTTTTAAACCCTTTCTCATGTTTACACGCGGATATAACCCTTAAACCCATGTGCATCAGGATGTGTGCAAAAGGCCAAATATTTTTGGAGTTTTCCTTGATGTGGATCCAAGTCACTTGTCTCCTGGCCGTCCATATGCCTCAAGATCACTCGGATTTTGACCTTCCATTACCCCATTGAAGCACTATATGAGGAACCCTTTGGATACATTGAAAGGGGAGGAATTGAAGAGCAAGAAAACTATAGTCCATTGTTGTCGTAGCTTTCTTATACTTGAGTCTGCATCCCTTTGTCCCTTGGAGCACTTGGTGTTCTTCCCAAGCTTTCCTTTGCTTGTGAGCTTACTATTGAGAGATGGAGGATTGAGGTGGTGGAGGCCCAGGTGGAGGACTCAGTTTCTTCGGTTCGCAGACGTGCCGACAGAGGTTGTCATTCATGTAATATCTAATTTATATTAATAGAAATATCTTTTCCTGTCCAATGATGTGCATTTAAATGAATATTGAATCCATGGATGCTTTTAATTGCTTATACATTATTGATTATATATGCTAGAGTAGGTCTAACACCATTATATAGCATGCTTGTCTTATTTGTTGTTGTTGAGAGAGAAAATTGTTAACACAAGCGGGATTGGAAATGCTCAATGGGGATCTACATCAAAATTCTAACAATTTCCCAAAATTCTAAAAATTTCGGGACCCTCCTTTTATCTTGTTTTGCTCAGCTTGTTTGAGTTTGCTTGATTTTGTTGACGTTTGTTCAAGGAATATTTTTATGTCAGTGTTGTTTTACGGCTTGCATTGATTTTTTCCCTGCCATCGAAAGCCTTTGAGACTATGAATCAGGAAATGCAGCCCATCGTTGCGGAGAAGTAACAAGAAATCAAGTCTGATCCAAGGTTTACTGGATTCCCATGCGCTTTATTTGTTTTTCTCATCATCGGCGGCTTTTTCAGAATACCGTCAAAACTTGTTAACTCTACAGTTTTCGATGTTGCAAATGATGTATTGCGAACCCCTCGATGGTTGTTTTGATTTTTTTCGATCCCCGCCCGTTTGACTCCCGCCGTTGCAGCTCTTCAACCAACTATTGGTCCGAGGTATTAGTCTGGTGAACTTTGATGCAAAGTTTTATTTATTTCTCTTACCAATGCCACTGCAGATCTCATAGTTGTTTTATCATCCATCGTTGTGGAGATGCTGCTGACATGATCGTCGATCCCATAGTCATTTTGCTGCCCAATGGTCTTATTTTTCCCGCCGATTTTTTGTTTACCAGGATTTATATATTTGGGGGTTGGGGTTTTATTTTTCTATTATTATTCCTACAAACTTGTGGCCCATGCTGTCGTTATCATTTCGAGCAAAACATCGTACTCGATGTCGGTACCCCGTTCCTAGGTGGCTCTGCTGTGAAGGTTTGCGGATTTTGCTCGCCAGTCGCATAGCGCACTACCAGGTAGGCCTTTATTCCCGTTCTCCCTTTTCCGTTTGAATGTTTGAACTGAGTTTGTCGCCCTTGGTTAGTTCCCACCTCTGTGGTTAATGGATACCTAGATTTACGTTTTCAGCGCTTATATATAGTCTATGTAGATGGTATGGTTGTTCGATGGGGGGTTTTTGTTTGCTTAATGATTAAATTCGCAGCCGTTATGAGTTTGCGACCCGCACCTGACTGCTTGGGAAACTGGTGCAGGAAAGCGTTACGCTATCTGCACCAGTTTCCCCCAGTCTGTGTATGGCCATTCGGGGAGGGTAGTTCCCTGTTAGTTGCAGGAGGGGGGTGTTTTCATGTTTATTTCGGAGTACCAGGGTTTTGGTTCCCCAGTCTGTGGGTCGCAGTTTTGAGATGCTCCTTGCTTCGAACGAGATTGGGAATAAGAATTTTTGAGGGATCATAGTGCTGAAGGTGTAGTTGAGACTGTTTTCCTCGACGGGAGGGATTTTTCGTCATTTTAGCAGGGTCGTGATGTTTTGAGTCAATTATACAATATTTTGCAGATTCATTGAGTCAATTAGTTCTTTTGCAGATTCATTGTTGTGCAGGAACAATTGGTATTTAAATATTGTTTGTTTATTTTTCATAGCTGCAATCATGATTAGCCTAAATGAGGTAAATGCTCATGCAATTTGTATCCATTATTTGAATATTATTTAGGAATGGCTCAACAGAACCTAAAGGATTTTGTGTATGACAGGGAAATCCTTCCATATTCGAGATGTCTAAAAGGCATAAGAAAAAGGCTCCTATATTGGAGGAGGAACCCGATGTTGAAATTGTCACCAAGGTTGAATACACTTATGAAGACACCAGATGCATAGTTGGTGTGGAACCTGAATATAAATGGGGGGGAATCTACAAACTGATAACACATCGGGAGGTACCTGATACAGGTTTTAAGGAAGAAACTATATATGCCACTAGTACAAGTGATCAATTTTGCCACGGCAAAAAAGTGGCAATATCCACGCTTATCCGTGGATATTGCCACGTCTAAGTGTTTTTTTGCCGTGGTAAGTTTTTCGTCGCAATAGCGACGACCCCTAATTTGCCGTGGAAAAGTTCCACGGTACGCCGTCGCTGTATCCACACCTAGCCGTCGCTGTAGGCACGCTTGGCCATCGCTGTAGCCATGCTTGGCCGTCACTGTATCCACTCCCTGTATAAGTTTTTAAAAAAAAATGCAAAGTTCCACGGCATACCGTCGCTATAGCGACGCTCTGTATAGGTTTTAAAAAAAAAAAATTTAGTAAGAATATATAGTAATTTTCACTGTCAACAAATCTGCCCCATGAGGATTTTCGAAAGTGTGTACTAAGGCATGAATCAGATTGTGGGGAAGAGAGAATATACCCTTGCTATTGACATCTGCTCCATATTCTAGAAGAAGGTTGACACAATCATTAAAGCCATTTGCTGTTGCAATGTGCTGATAACAAAAACAAAATAAAATACTAAGTGAATAATATTGTGGGAAATTTTTCTTTAAAAACTTTGCTCATTATATAAATATTTTAGAGAAGCTCACAAGAACATGTTTCACAATATTTATATTCTTTAAATGCTTATGCATGTCTAGCAGCTTTGTTACAAATTATTCAGTGCCCATATTGCTTCTTTTCTTTTCCTTCACCCATGGCCTTCAGTTGTCTACGATCTATTCTTTTGTATTGCTATTATTATTATTTTTATTCATTTACTACAATCTTTGGAAATGCATGCATTATACATTACGGCATGGTCATTTCAGTTAATTTTACCATCAAGTCGGTTGGCCTAGTCTAGTCATTTATATCATTTCTTTATGTCTTCTAATTAAATTAGAAGCAGGAAAAATTTGGCATATACCTCAAGCAGTTGAATTTGAAATGCAACTTACAAAGAAGACATCAAATTATACTCCCCGCATCATTCACATATCTTTGGCTTTTTCTGCTGGCCTCTACTTGCTTATGAAGTATAAATTCTGGAAAGCATAGAACTACAACCTTTGTCTTTGAGGAAAAAGGAAATATACCCATATCATCTATAGGAGTCTGCTCTGTTTCCGTGAACAACCAGTAGATTAAAATTCAAAAGACAATGGGTATAAATATCAAATATTGATGGCATAGAATCATATTGGCACCCTTGACATCATCACTTTCAACAATTTATTCACTTGAATATTTCTATTTCTATCACTATGAGAACCTAGTAATATTTCATTAATCAAGGCACTATATGAGCAAGTACTCTGACCAACTGCAAATGATAATATTTCTGTTCTTTTGCTCGCCCATTTTGCTTCACCTGTATTTGGGTAGGGTGAATCTTTTTAAAGAAAAGCTATTGACTTACAGTAGAAGCACAAGATAGCACTGCTATTGTATAATATTTCATTTATATGCAGGACTTAGCATCCTACAATTCAGGTTAAGAATGACCAATTCACAAACATGGCCGTGACAACACAAATGCTATCATCGTTGTCTAAAACATTCCAAGCCATTGCTCTCTCAAAAGCAACAGCTCTTCCATTACTAGAGATCCAAATACCTGCTGGCATGTAGGAATATCCCTGGAGAAAAATGGATAAAACACAATCTTAGCCACTAAAGCAACAAGAGAAAAATGAAAAGATATGAGCAATAATATACAATGGTGCAGACTACATAAGACATGGAGCTAAAGCTGCTGCCATAGTGTAGTATTTTTCCATCCACCTATTGCAGGGCTTGAAGCAAGTCTTTGTAAGTAGCATGTTTCTCGTTTTCAGGAATTGTTTTGAGCCATGGAAGTCCTGGCAAAGATGCTGCAGTTGTTTCCAGCATGTCTAGACCTGCCTGATTTACAAAAACATATTCGGGGATATGCTGGCCATCACAGATATCATATTCAAAATATAACTGTGTATTAGAAAAGATCCACAAGATGTTTAAACCTCTCCAGAATT
>LPNX010082766.1:1075-78712 GCA_001517045.1 Pseudotsuga menziesii
AAGATTGAATGGTTGAGAGTTAGTTAAGCTAGACTCACTCACTGAATTCGAATTGTCTCCTTAGGTATTCGAATTCTTCATGGAGTTAAGCCATTGCTCAGCATTGGAATTGTAACCTTTTATTGTTTATTAAATATACAGAGAGGAAACCAATTCTGGTCCCGATTATTTCCAATTCATGAGTATTTGTCAAATTATTCTTTGATGATTTTGATTCCTAGTTCCTAGATCATGTGCAAGAATTAATATGGTATCAGAGCATACGATGGGACAAAGATCTATCTCTCAAAAACAAGCTTTTTGACAT
This sequence comes from Pseudotsuga menziesii, assembly GCA_001517045.1. Lineage (NCBI taxonomy): Eukaryota > Viridiplantae > Streptophyta > Pinopsida > Pinales > Pinaceae > Pseudotsuga > Pseudotsuga menziesii. The sequence goes on from LPNX010082766.1 coordinate 1,383, forward strand.
ATTTCTCCATGAAATTTGAGCAATAGCTCAAAAATCCGGCACTGCACCAGAAGCCAAGGCTTACCACTTAATATCCCAAGTAAAGAACTTGTTGATCAAGCTTGCTTGATTGACTATGCTGGGTGTGATGAAAGCCTAGAATGTGCAGGCTGTCCGACCTTACGGTGCCCCTTTTGTTTTGATTTGCAGGTTTTATCAGGTACAACTTCGAATGGACTCATCAATCCCTCTTCTCACCCCATTCACAAGCTATTCGGAATGGAAGTTGAAGATGATTGCATATCTGAAGAGACGAGGTCTCTATGAGATGTGTATTGGACTCGGAAAAGAGTCTTATGAGAATGAGAATGATTGGCTAAATGACGGTGACAGAGATTTTGGAGCAATATGTCTGGCCCTTTCTGATAGCTTGTACTACCTTATTGATTTTGCTGAATACCCAAAGGATCTCTGGACAAAATTGGATAGAACCTTTGGCAAGCACAATGAGGATCATAATAGTACTTTGGAGATTACAGCCAGCACCACAAGAGTTCTTCACTCAAAATTCTCAGCCTCTACTCTCTCTAATGAAGTTGTTCAAGATGAAGATGAAGCAGAATCTTCTACACATTCAATTCGAATTGAAGAAAGTCTCCATGAAGTGACTCCTTCTCCTGATGCTCCGGAAGTTCATGAGATCTCTGATATCTCATCTTCTCATATTGCTGAAACAGAAGAAGACATTCAAATCTTTGATATTGAATAAAAATATTGCTGCACTTCCATGCAAACATTCACTAGTGATTTTCCTTTGAATTCTGTGCAAAATTTACCAGTAATTGCTTCCGAAAGTGAAGAGAACATTGATTTTTCTCCCTCTAATGTTGCTGCTAGTGTGCAAATATGTAAAAACTTGGATATTTTGGAAGAAATATTAGATTATAAGAGTGACACATTCACTCCCCATGATCTAGATCTTCCAGCAAAATCCTACAGGATTGCATGCACCAAAATTCAGAATTTTGAAGAAGAAGAAGAAAACTGTGCATCTACCGTCTCGGTTGACCATAATTTTGGATCTGATATGAACCTTATTGGATCTGATATGATCTTATTTGGATATGATCTGATATTCCTTGGTTCAAAATTTCAGGTTCATAAACCTTCAGTACTGCTTGTAGCTGTTCTCGTCAACGGTGTGAAGAAACAAGTACCACAAGTCTCCTACAAAAATGCTGCTGGGGTTTTGATTTCATTTCACAGTTTTGGATCTGTTGTGAACTTATTTAGATCTGATTTACATTCTGATCTGATATTATTTTGTTCATATTTTAAAATTCAAGAGCTTTCAGTCATGCTTGTAGCTGCTCTCACCAATTTAGGTGTGAAAAATCAAGTACCGCAGTTCTTCTTCAATTTTGCTGCTGGGGATTTGGTGTTAGTTTCCTCTTATGAGGTTGCTGATATTTTATTTTGTGAATCATTAGATATTTATGAAGCTATATCAGATTATGGAGCTCAATCATTCGCTCTCCAGAGTCCCAGGGATTCTCTACCTTTGGTCACAAGCTCATCTCCTCACAGAACTAGTAAAGAGGAAGACATTCTGCATCCGCTTGGACACTTGCTCCTAAGATTTGGGGCTGATTTTACCAATCATGGTTTGTTGTTCAGGGCTGCAACATATTATTTTATTGAGTTTTCCATACATGGTTCGAATCCTCAAGAACCTTTGCTCTCTCTTCAGATGATTTCAGTTGCTCTACATGGGTCCAGTTTTCACCGTGCAGCTGTTTATATTTCTGATTCAGTTGAGTGCATTGTTCTTATTCCAAAGTGGAAGATTCCTCCAGACATATTCATTTAGTTTGGATTCAGAGGTTCACATGCACAGTCTCAGGATGCTGCTGCATAGAAGAACCAATTCTTGATTTAATGCTTAGTTTGAGGGGGGGTATTTTTCCCATGAGGTTTTCCCCGTTTCCTTGGTTATATTAAGCAGTTACTTTATTATACAGGGTGACCTATGGCCTTTGTTTCCAGGGCCCTATCATTTTATGTATCTATGTTTTCTAACTCTTCCTGAGTATAGCTTAAGGGGGGGTGTTGGAGACATCTACCATCATACATACTCTTTCGGTCAAATTGGTCTAGTTAAACCACTATCCTAAGTTTAATTGACATCAGTGGAGCATTAATTGCCATCATCCAGTCACACCCACGCCTACCTACAGTCAAGGAGGCTAACTTATCCTTCTCCTACAGTTAAGGAGGCTAACTGGAGCACTCCGGGGGTGATCTGTGTGACATTAATGCACCTAATTGCTAACTGGTGGTTACAATCAGTTCAACCAGTCAGTTACAGTCAGTTAAGGCGCCTCCAGTCATTAAATATATTATTTAATGATTATTTATTATTATTTAATGAACTGGAGTCAACAAGGCACCTCCACCAACTTCTGATGGTCAGTTCAGCTTCAGTTAATCTCATCGGGGTTCATTGAAGTCATGGAGCACTAGCACTTGATGGTTGGATTGCTATGACACGTGTTTGATCTCCTTCAGTTGAGATTCAGTCATTTATTGCACTCCGACTTCAGTTAGGTTTTGGTGAGTCAATTAGGGTTTTGGTCAAGTGGTTAACTGAGTGAGATTGAATGGTTGAGAGTCAGTTAAGCTAGACTCACTCACTGAATTCGAATTGTCTCCTTAGGTATTCGAATTATTCATGGAGTTAAGCCATTGCTCAGCATTGCAATTGTAACCTTTTATTGTTTATTAAATATACAGAGATGAAACCAATTCTGGTCCCGATTATTTCCAATTCATGAGTATTTGTCAAATTATTCTTTGATGATTTTGATTCCTAGTTCCTAGATCATGTGCAAGAATTAATAGTTTCTGATCGAAAGATCAGAGTATGATGATGATGTTTCTGATCAAAAGATCAGAATGTGATGATGATTATGATCGATAGATCAGAATATGATGATGATGATGTTGCTGCTGATCGAAAGGGCAAAGTGTTGATGATAATATTGCTGATTAAGAGGTCAAAGTACTGAAGATGTTGCTGCTGATCGAAAGGTCAAGGTGTTGAAGATGTTGTTGCTAATCGAAAATTCAAAGTGCTGAAGATGTTGCTGATCGAAAGGTCAAAATGCTGAAGATGTTGTTGCTGATCGAAAAGTCAAAGTGTTGAAGATGTTGTTGATCGAAAGGTCCAAGTGCTGAAGATGTCGTTGCTAATTGAAAGATCAAAATGCTAAAGATGTTGCTGATAAAAGACTGAAGTTGTTGCTGATGATGAAGACTAAAGATTGAAGATGAAGACTACATGATGTTGAAAAGCTTCCAATGATTTATAGATGTGTTACCCTGCTGATGTTGATGATGTCCCCTATCTCTACTCTTGTTGTTGTTGATGTTGTACCCTTCTCGTTAAGGGGGAGTGTTGAAATATTGTAACTTCGAAGAATATTCTATATGTATCTTTTTGTGGTCCCCGATGGTCCTACCAGGAGAACCACTTGTATTACATTGTACCCCGATGCTCCTAATCAGAAGAACTAATAAGAGTCATGAGGTAGTCCCCTCTAATTGTAAAGGTGGGTCATTAGCACCCTAGTGTGGTTACTTGAGCCTACATGTGTAACTCGAGCCTACATGATTTAACTAGAGCCTACATGTCAAATGAGTTAACTTAAGTGAACAGATGAATATAAATAGAGGTGTAGTGGTCCTCATTTGAGACACACACACTCTCACTTGTGTAGCGCATTAGTGGAGAAGAGAAGTAGCTAGAGAAGGAGGAGGATCAGGTTTTGATCTCCTTGCTGGTTTTATCTTTTATCTTTTTGGGGCATCTATATTGAGGAAGCTTTTGCTGGGTTTTTCCCTTTAGGGTTTTCCCAGGATAAATCTTTGTGTTCCTTTTGTATGGTTGTGCTTGTCTATCTTTCAGTGATTCTGTTTATATGCTTTTGTTATGAAAATGAAATGAAATACTGATGTCTTAGCTAAGCATATGAAAATTTAACACCCTTAAATAATGCCTTCAACGTAATTATATTTAATTTGAATGATAATACTTGTTATTTGTTTTCTTTAACATTTAAAGTTATTTACATCTATTGGATTTGGGTAATTGTTAGCCTTAAATATCACTCATGGTCGCTCAAAGGATTTTTAAATAAGATATAAAAGTACATGATCTATTAAGAATCGACCCTAACCAAATATAAAAAAATGTGCGTGATTGACCCTTTTCAAGTATAAGAAAACTTTTGCCAATTTACAATTGGACCAAGCTCAACCTAAGAACTCTAACAATCCAACATACTTATCTTCCATACAAAACTTGATTTAATCAATAAAAGAATTTAGAAACCACCAAAAAATTAGATATAGCATGGCTTGTGCTGATAAAAATTATATCATTGTGTGAAATGATGTCATATGGTGGATTAGGGGATCCAACTAAGTACTATGAACAAAGTTGTGAATATTTGGGGTCCACCTAAATATCACTCATGGTCGCTCAAATGATTTTTAAATAAGATATAAAAGTACATGATCTATTAAGAATCGACCCTAACCAAATATAATAAAAAAAAGTGTGTGATTGACCCTTTTCAAGTATAAGAAAACTTTTTCCAATTTACAATTGGACCAAGCTCAACCTAAGAACTCTAACAATCCAACATACTTATCTTCCATACAAAACTTGATTTAATCAATAAAATCATTTAGAAACCACCAAAAAATTAGATATAGCATGGCTTGTGCCAATAAAAATGATATCATTGTGTGAAATGATGTCATATGGTGGATTAGGGGATCCAACTAAGTACTATGAACAAAGTTGTGAATATTTGTGGTCCACCTATAGATTGCTCAAGTGGAATTAAAATACATGCAAACATCTTTTGAAAGGAAAAGACCATGACATTATAGCGTTCTTGTTAATTTTAATCTTGTTAAAGGAAAAATGCCACATACTATGGGTTGTTTAAAAACAAATATTAATAATATGTGTATCTTAAAACATTCATAATGGTTTAGGAGCACTTAACTAAGAAGTAGAATTGCTACTGTATTCTTTTAGATCAATTACCACCTGTGTTGATAATTGATAATACATGATTTATTAGATATATTGGACAAATACAAGAGAAAAAATCATTATTTATAACAACATGAAGAGGCCGAATGGATAAATATTACCACTGGGTAGATAAACATGACCTATGCAAGCTCACCACTTCTAAGAGTTGGCTTACAACTATGACAACTATAGATTTGGATAGTTGTTTGGAAAAGAACGCCAACACCACCCCAATCCACCACTCCCCAAAAAAAGTAAAACACAAGGAGTAATCAAATAAATACAAAAATGGATCCCGAAAACAAATCCAGCTAAGGAAACCATGTATAAACTCTCATATGTAGAGAAAAAGAGAATAAACCAATAGGAAAAAAATTTCCTTCCTAAAAAGGAGTAAACAACATAAAAATGTATGAAGGAAGGAGGACTCAAGATGACACCCCAAGGACAATTTCCTTCACCCCAAGCATCGATCACAACTATAGAAAACAAGGCAATGTAAAAGGTTTATAGAATATGTACACAACTTGCTCTTGAGTAGGCAAATACTTTAAACTAAGAACACCATCCTAAATGAGTTGTCGACTGAATTGCATGTGAATCTGTATACATTTTTTCCTCTAATGCTCCACTACTTTATGATAAATAGGTATGACACTTTGATTATCACATTAAAGAGTGGTGGGGCGATCTTTGTTAATTCCAAACTCTATCATTAGTTGTTGAAGCCAAATAACCTCTTGAATAGCAAAGAATTCCAACACAATACTCAATTTATACATAAGATAAAGCAATCATTGATTGCTTTTTGCAAAAGTAGGCAATAGGAGCAAAATCTAGGTGATATACAAAACTAGATGTGGGCATTGGATCATCAACTAAACTAGCCCAATTGTAATGAGTGAAACCCATAAGTTAAGAAGCACCTAAACTATACTGAATGTCAAACCACTCCATCATTGCTTTATGAACACCCTGAATAATTTATGAAGAACTACCAATGAGATATAAATAATCCATGTACATAACCAAATTCAAGAGAAAAACACCCTACCTCTTAGTATACACTGTAGGTTTGGAATGACAACAATTGAAATCTAAAACAATAAGAAAATTATACATGTTCTCACACCAAGATCGGGGAGCTTGTTTGAGACCACATAGTTAATGTCAGAGCTATCATAACATGTGAAGGGTCCTACACAAAACTAGAATATTTCTCCATGTAAATTTACTTGTGAAAAATATCCATGTAGAAAAACACTCTTGGAAACAAGGGAAAAGGTACCAGAATAATCAATTCCTTTAACTTCTGAAATTATCTTCACTACATGATGTGCCTTATGCTTGTTAATAGAGCCATCTATTGCATATTTGGTTTTATAAATCTATTTGCAATGATCAAACATGTGTTCCTTAGGAAGAGGAACTAGATTCCATGTGTTATTCTTCATCAAGGAAGAATACTCCTCTGTCAATATAGCAACATCCCATTTTGCTATACCAACAACATAAAAAATTGTTGTGGATTGGTGGAAATGGTGTCACTTAAAGGATAGTCACTAGTTGTATGTGAAGAAGCATGGAAAGGGTTGGTGACTAAATAACTAAAATTATTTTCCTCATAGCCATATATTTTAGGTCTCTTTCGTTCAAAAAGACTCTCTCAAAATTTGTCCCTGACAAACTAGTGTTTATGGAATTTTTTCTTCTACCTAATTTGCAACATCATGCATATTTTCTACTTATTGATTTTCATTACCAATAGTATGATTTTCAACAATAATATTTCCATCAACTTTTGTTCTACAAAAACAAAAATTTCAATGCAATCTTCATCACTGTCTGCAAGACAACATATGGGAGGATTATATAATATTTAATTTTATTAAGGTATTATGACTACAACATTAATGGGTGGAAATGTTGTGGAAGAGGTGGATGTAGATGTCAAGGAAGAGGTGGAGGGAGGTGAGTGGTAGAACTACAAGGAAGCAAGCATGGAGGGAGAGGAAAAGATGGTGTGAAATGGGGAGGTAGAGGTGCAGAGAGTTGCAAAATGAAGGAAGTCACAAGGATGAGTTGCGGGTGCAGGGATGAGTAGGAAGCGTGGGTTGTGGCGGCAGGAAAGTGCTGGCACGAAGTTGACCGCAGTGAAGAGGGTGTTGGAGCGAAGGGAGGGAGAAATGGGATGGATGCAGGGGTGTAGGAGAGGGGAGTATGCGGGGACACAATGAGGGAGAAGAGTGGGGGACACGGTGTAAGGAGAAAAGGAGACTAAGATGAGGATGTGGTGGAAAGGACTGGAGGGGATGAGCTTGATGGATGGGGAATGTTGTTATAAAGGAAATGATTTGCATCTCTTGTGCTAATTTTTCGTTTGGGTTGAGTATTTCTCTTTTGTGTAAGCCTCCTCAAATTGATCTTAACTTCCATACACCACATCTACTTCATAGGTATAGACTTATCCACCCAATATCTAACTCTTGCACCCATCTTTGAACCTGCAGCGTGTCTTGAAGTGGTTTTCTATTCTTCATAGGCTAGTTAGGATCTCCCCATTGATCTTTCTCCTAGATTGATCTAAAGTGACAAGAGCCCATCTGGTGTGACAAATACCCTGCAATAGTAGTGGACAAGGCCCTTGCGGTGTCACTTGGATAGCTACCCTACCTCTACCATCCCGGATATGATACCTTTGGTGGTAGCTACACTTTGAGTGATAACATCTTTTGGAGTCATTGTCAGGGAGGTAGAGTCTTACCTTCAATGTCCGCGAGTAGTTTACTTCACATTTATCATTTAAATCATATGGCATCCGAACTTAAACTCAATTACTACATCCTACCTTTGCATGATTATTCCAGTCACTTATTTCCCTCTCTCACGTTTTAATTCCCCAACGACTTATCCTTCGGTGATTATAATTTTCATTTCACCCATTGACTTCATGATGAGAATTCACCGAGGAGCGAACCCATTCACACCCTTATGATCTTAAAAATCGATCCAATTTAGTGGAAGGAAGCCCTATTACATATAAAAGGAACCCAACCGTAAAGATCCAAAATCCCAATCCACAACTTTCTTTTGTAAAATTGCTAATTCCGCTGGGTATCCTAATCATATCCTAGTCTCTCCTTATACTAACTCGAACCCACCTATTCATCAAGTTTCATCTTCTACTCAAGGTTTTCATTATAGTCCTATGGAAAACACTAACCAACCACATACTTTTGGTAACAAATCTAGAGACTCACCCTTTTAATTTTCCCAAATAGTTGGGTCACCTCATGATATGCCAGAAAAGTATTTTGAGAATATTCCTAAGTTCTTTGGAAATTGCACAATCACCATAGAGGATCAAATAGACTATGTATGGTTATACATGGAGGCACATGGGGCCAAGGAGGAGGATGTGTACATCAGGGGCCTTTTCGTTTATTTGGAGGGTGAAGCTCGTATATGGTTTGACAATCCATGCCCTTTTTCTTATCTTGAAAATGATCCATTAAAACTCATTCTCCACACCTCATCAACTTCCTCATTATTATCTTTTTCTCTGATGGATATGATATAATTTGCATAAATGGCATGGTTTCCAATACTATTTGTTTCACATATGTATTCATTATCTGGGTCATCAGAGTCCTCCACATGATATTTCCTTTCCTTTTCCATATACAGTTTAACATGTACATCTTCAAAAGTTGGAATCATGGCATGGGTCCAATGCATTTGAATAGATCCCCCAAGAGATGCATACCATTTCCTTGATAACAACATTCCCCATCTATCAAGCACATCTATGACTATTGTGTCCATGGTTACACCGATGTCAATGTATGCAGCTAATTTGACTAGGAAATTCAGAATTATACCCATGACATCGATTTCTTTTGGGTCCATGCCACAAACATTTTATACGGCCTTGTGAATTTTAGACCCATTTGTTCCATGAATTTATTTGTCATGATGTTAGACGAAGCACCCGAATCAAGCATGCAATTGTGCAACAACTCATCATTTGCAATCAATGATATGTAAAAGGTAGGATGGTATTTTTTATTAGGATCCATACTATGCAAAACCATAGGAGCATATTCATTAAAGTTACTTTGTTTCTTGAAATTGTTTTTTGTAGGTTTGTCCAAGACCGTTTCTTTTGACTTGTTGGAAACTTTCCCCTTAGTCTTTTCAACAATAACTTTTTTAGGATTTTCAACAGTTATTTCTTTAGGATTCTCAAGATTATTCTCCTTAGGTTCCTCTAAGGTCTTCATGAAAATATCTCTTTGACTAGGAATCTTAAGGATCTCAATTATGGGGACATAAATTTTATCACCAGAAAACAAATTACCCAGATCAATGTTCATATCTAAAGGAGGAAGAGTCTTTACCTTTTGCATGTGTTGATATAACTTATTTGGGATCACATTCTTCTTCCTATGATATACAACACCTTTGTACTTCTCCATAATCTGCTCAGGCATAGGCTTTTCATCAAATATGTTTGTTGCATTGTCTTTCTCCTTATTGTATTCCCTTGCTTGCTTCCATTTTTATTTAGATATAGGATGAACATGACATAAAAAATTTAGATAATCATGATATCTTGGATAACCCACAAAATCATTCATCACCATCTATTCTTGTTTAACTATATAGCAAAATTCTGGACAAGTTGATTCTTCTTGAAAATCCTCACAAGGTCAACAATAGGGAGGAACCTCATTAATCACCATGTCATTTTTTCTAGTTGTTTGGGAGGTCTCTGCTCTTGGGGAGGATATTTATTTTTCCACTCCTATTTTGGCCTTGGTTGGAAATTTCTACGAGTCTGAGCAATGTGTGCCTTTTCCATGGTGTTTATTCTATTTTGCATTGGATTCACCTAAGAGGTGTGAATTATCATCATATGTTCTATTATTTCAGTCATCTCTTTGATTGAATCCTTACCTTGATATTTGTCCTCAGGTGCAACTGCTTTTCCTTGGACATCATGTTGTTTATAATTGAAGTATTTCCTATGGTAAAACTAGGAAAATTGGATTTTACTAATAATTGAAGTATTGTCCAATGGGTTGTGTATGGGATCTACTATGAACATTGAATGGAGTTTACAACATGAGGACGAAAACAATAAAAACCTGCAAAAGACGATGACGAACACCCATTGTCAAGGCCTGGGAAGCAGCTCCAAAGGCAGACGTCATTCCCTTGTCCACTAATCGCATTCCAAGACATCAACATTTATGATTAATGCTCTTTTGTCACTATAGTTAAAACATTTGGAAACTAGAAAAATTAAACACTCGTCATGCCAAATAATGCTTTAGCTCGATTTATATTTGTGGAGGACATAACAAATCAAAATGTAAAAACAACAAACAATAAAATCTCTGCATCCATGACTACTATTTTGGCCTCCCTGACTACCTTCCCTAGCTCTACGGCATAGCTAAAAGTACCCTGCTTTAATCTCTACATCCCATTTTGCTCCTCCTACCTTCAAACTACCCTCTCAAGTTCTACAACATGGATAAGAAATCTCCATGTAACTTAATTGTTGAGATGAATAGTGATTGAGAACATTCCATGCCATAGTAGAGATGTTGACACAGGAAAAAGAGCCCATAGTGACAAAGTGTTGAGAAATGAAGTAAACATCGGCATAGGCAAAAAAATCGATGAGGGTACCGAAAACAATTTTTCGACAACATCAACGAAAAAATAAGCAAATTTTTTTTGGCAAACATTAAAAAATACAAAATATATTCATTTTTTCTCAAAATTTTAAACATATAAAGCAACAACAACATCATATAAACACATTGGAACATAAATATGGAGAAAGCACTGATATATATCATGTAGTCATGCAAAATATAAAATGATACATGAAAGTCGATAGTGATATTGAATACTGAGACCTCATAGTTGTCCAATCAAGGACTCAAAAGTGGATAACCAATACAAAATTACATCACATATATAAACGTATCTGAGGAAAACTAGCATCTAGCTATCTAATACCAATGCCCTCTCCCCCATTTACAGGAAAATGTCATGGTCTGTTTGTTAGGCATGCCCCTAGTACTAGTAGAAGAAGGTCATGTCCTTGCACCCTAATCCAATCTCTAATGGTGAGTGATGAATGGAGCGCTATATGCATCAATGGGCATATAAGGCAGTGGTGATGCCAACATATCACCCTGCATGGTATCTCTGAACCGCTCCTTCTCCTTCTCCTCCTCCTCCTCCTCCTGTTGTTTCCCCTCCTTTGGCTCTAACCATGTAGGTGACTCATCCATGACAGGAGTCTTAATCGCCACCCTCCACTTAGACAATATATCAATATTGTCCAAGGAGATGGCATCTGCATCCAGTTCTTTTTCTATGTGTCTCATCCACAAGTGGAGATTCTAAATGACGTACACCAAGTCATTGAGACGTGTGAACTCCAACCTCTAAGAGGGTAATAAAATTTTTTATGAGTTTGCGCTATGGAGGGTCAAAAGTTAATAAATTATAATATGTTAGAGGATCATAGATTCATAAATTAAATTAATTACAATTGATTTATTGAAATTACAACCTCTTGTGTTTCTTTGCATGTATCTTTTCAAAAACACTCCAATTATGCTCACATCCCGAAGTGGTACAAGTTTGGATTTGGATTCTAATGGATTTTTTTGTAAATTTGGTGTCCTTACACCATAGGTTCACCACCAAGTAGCTACAACAAATAAGAATGAAAGAGAACTAAATTACATTTCATTGCATTGGAAAACTGAAATAAAAAATATTTAAATGATAAATCATAGTTCAACTTTCAAATAAAATTATAAAAGTTAAAACACTGTAATAAATTAATAACTCACCTTGCATGAAAATATTCCTGTCACAAATAGCAATGGAAAATCCAAATTCTCCAGTACCATCTCAATACACTTCTATCTTACGATTGATTGCATTGTAGGTCTCATAATCAGGTACCAATCTCTGAATACAAATTAGGAGCCCTTCCAACACCTTGTCATCAAAATCAAAATTGCATTTGTAGGAAAATGTGGGGTTGAGGAAGAGTGTTGTTGCATGAATGGGTCGATGAATCATCCCAGTCCATCAACCATCAATCAAATCCCACAACAACATGTTCTTGTTGTTCCCAAGGGTACACTTTCCCACCTAATAATTTCAAATAGTTTCTTTGGCCCTATCCATGGCCTCATACAAATATCCCATTGTGAGCTTATCGCTATCAACAAGTCTCTGAACCTTTACCAAAGGTTCACTCACCGTGCACACATCCTCTACTCCTTCCTAGAGGGATTCAGTGTACACCAACTTAGAAATGGTTCTCCCATCCTCTTTCATGTTGTATGCACGATCACGCCAATCATAATTTTTTTTTTGCTTCAAGTCAAATTTACATTGAAGCAAAGAATGAAGATTATTGAAGGTGGTGGAAAAATGGGTGATTGAAAGACACTTCAACTCTCTGTTTTTGGTGTGCCTCCTCATGAGGTTGAGAACAAAAGCATTGTTGTATATGAATTTGGGGATGCTTCTAGCTTGATCAATCACCTCCTTGGTGAAGGGGATTTTTACCATATCCTCCAGCATCAAATCAATACAATGAGTAGCACATGGAGTCCAAAACAAAGTGCATTGCCTCTCCAGAAGAATCCTACCAACAGACACATAATTAGCTACATAATATGTAATAATTTGCACAACATTGTGCACCTCGATATCCTATATGAACCCCTCCATCAACTCACATAAGAGTGTTTCATCTTTTACATATGTTGATCCATCTATTGATTTAATAAACATCGTACCTCTAAGACAATGTACCAAGAATTTGACAAGGGTCCTACCCGTACTATCTGTCCAACCATTAGACATGACTGTGCAACCAATGGTCTCCCATGACTTCTTGAACTCCTCCAACCTAGAAATGATGTCCTTTTCTGCTTGAAGGATTGGCCCTCATAACTCCTCAAAGGTGGCACTTTTATATCATGGCCAAATTTTGCAATGGAATCACACATCTGCTACCAAAATGGATTGTTTCTCATGATGGTGAGAGGTATGTTACTCCAGTAAAGACACCTCCCCACAACCCTATAATGCTTGTACCTTCTCCCTTTTATTTACAATTGAACAGATAGAAAGTTGTGCTCCACCTATTGCTTGTGGAATAAAAATGGATGAGGACCCCCCCATCCTAGTAGGTGAATCATTGGATCCCCTCCCACTACCCCCATCGACATTGGTATACATTGATACCCCTAAACCTCTTGCTAAGACAAAAGCTGCAAGCTCAGATATTTTTGTTGCAATCTCGTCCTTCTTTTCGTTCTTTTCATTGAATGAGTCATGTGTAGATCTCATGATATCTGGGGTCACTATAGTACAAAGGCCAACATCATGCCCAGTGAGTTTAGCTAGATGGTACTTCAACCTTATAATCCCTCCCGTCATGCGACGCACACACAATTATCATTTCAAATTTTGTTTGTTTGTCCCATCCTTGGGCTCACCATACTGCCAAAATGGGTCCAAAGGCTTTGACAGTTTTGCAAAGGGGATGACAACTTCAAAATGCAAGCCTAGGGCACAAAAAAATACATTAAACCCTTTTGAAAAAAATAGCAACAATTTGGTTTTAAAAAATAGACCTCTAAATTTAGGTTTTATGCCATGAAAAATGAGAATAAGAGGGTGGATAAAACCCTAAAAAAACAAGCATGCTGTTCCATTGAAAAAATCCCTTAAATTGTGATTGTTTTTCATATTTATGGGCATGAAAATCATAGTCAAAATAACAAAAAGATATAAAAATCTAGGAAAAGATAAATGCAATAAAAAATGAAAGCAAACATGCAAACAATCCATGGGATACAATGTACATAGATGTGAGAGGAAGATTGATTTGGTTGGTTGGAGTCTTGAACACTTGCTCCATAAAAATCCTTGATGGTGTTGGAAAATGATGTTTGGATGCCTCCAAAATGGTTGTTGGTCTCCTCTTGAAAGTTAATCATATTCATTCGGAATTAAGACAATAACTTTGGAATTATTATAGGTCAATTAGGATTGTAATTTTGCAATAGATTATACATTATCACATAACATACAATGCAAAGTTGTAGGAAAATAACCAGAGATATAAGGAAGATTAGAATCATCTATATTTTTTCAATTTCATATAAATGTAATCTATGAAATCTTATTCTAAGACTATTAGAACAACAATGCAAAGGGTGCAATGCTTCACAACTCTAATAAAATGTATATACAAAAGAAATTAGACAAGATTCCTCATCATCTTGGGAGTGTTCCAATTGAAGGTTATGCATAGCATAAATAGCTTTAAAACATGAAACAAATGACAGGAAATAGAATACAACTAATGGGGAACTCAATCAAACAATCTCCCAAGAGTATCCTTATGCATAGTCTCCTAAAATCGTACTCTATGGATAACACAACATTGCAGGAGTAAATTTTTTAATATTCTACATATTTTCTGATTATGTGCATCCTTGAAATTAAAGTTCACAAATAAAAGAATATCTAAAAGAAATCCAAAAGATCAATGGAAACATAACTATTAACTTTATTCAAATAGAAAACATGTTGTACATAAAGCACACATATAAAAATAATAATCATTAAAACAAAATACAAAATAGACATCCAACAAAGAATAAAGGGTCATAAATGGTAAGAATCATCAAAATTCTTGGAAATCTGAATTCTGATTTACAATTGATCCCTATGGAATTGTTTCATAGGTGCATTGAGGTTAAAAGGAAAAGGACAGATCAAGGATTATTTTCCTTATTAATCCTAATCCTTGACCTTTCATTTTGGACTTTTAAAGAAACGATTAGTGTCCAGTTTTATGAAGATGTTGAGGTATTTATGCTTTTCTAGGATAGTTTTGCACCCATGGTATATGTAAATGCAATATGCACCTGAAAACTATAATTTACATTATGCAATCCAACTTTTGATGTGTTGCAATTCCTGAAGTGTTACTTGGCTGCATTTCAACTAAGGGCCATGCATAGGAAAATGATAGTTACAACAAATAACAGATCCCACTAAATAAAAAACAACTGATGCAAAACTTAATTTCACACTTTCCTAAATTTGTATCCTATCATTAGCAATGCATTATGTTTGTAGATTAACATCTTCTATTTAAATCAAGCAAATTGAGATAAACCATTCCAATATTTTGTTAAATTTCAATATAAAGATTACACATAATTTGTAAAAGGAAACCAAAAAAAAAAAAAGGAAACAACCTCCTTTAATGTTGTTAAGACTTGTAGATTAGCATTTCTCATCACCTTGGTGAGATTCCAACTCTAAGGGTGCTGGGATATCAACAAATGCAGTTAAAACAAATCACACATGGTTTATAACTCAAACACTTTTTTTGGGTTGCAGTGTATTATACTAATAACCATGGCATTTAATTTCCATGGGTAAGATGGCATTTAATTTCCATGGGCAAGATTCCAACTCTAAGGGTGCTAGGATATCAGCAAATGCAGTTAAAACAAATCACACATGATTTATAACTCAATCACTTTTTTTTGGGTTGCAGTGTATTCTACTAATAACCATGGCATTTAATTTCCACGAATAAGTTAACATATTCTACTAATAACCATGGCATTTAATTTCCACGAATAAGTTAACGTATTCTACTAATAACCATGGCATTTAATTTCCATGAATAAATTAGCAATGGCTTTAACCATTTAAGCATGGCAATATTCTGCTAAATCACTAATTGCAAGATGAAAATTAAAGTTCATAAATAAGATATATACATAATTTCATTAATGGCCAAAAATAATCATAGTAGAGAAAAATAATACATCAAAGAGTGAAATAATTAGAGTAAAATAAAGAATATACAATCCACATGGAATGCAAAGATGGAGCTAACTAGAATTAGCACCAAGAAAAAAATGGAAAAGATTAAAATGTAAAGCTCATACCATCACACACTTTTCCAAAAAAATATAATAAGCATAATTCAATTTTCCAAAAAAATATGATCAGCGTTACAATTGATTATATTTCGAATTTTTGTAATCATGTTTACAGAGAAAAGAGGTTGTATAAGAAACCAAAAAATTAGCAGAAACTATCTCCATTAATGGTGTTCAAATAAAGAACACGTTAATTGTAAATCATATACACAAATATAAACATGTTGATTAGAAAAAATGACAACCTTTCTTATCATCTCCTGAGTATTCGACTTTTAAAGATATTGCACTGCAAAACATTTATTTGAGCAGAAAGATTATTACCCATGGGTTTTTTTAAATAGCATTGCAAAATACCTGCCAGCTGACTCTTCGATATCCTATTGAGAGGTCAATTTAAGACTGCCCTGATCCTCGATCTTCCAAATAGAGTCGTGTCTCCTTCATTGTTAGGAAAAGGCATGAAAAAATCGAGTGTTTTTGTCTCCTTTTTAGATGACAAAAGCTGCCTTCTTTTCCCTCCTAAACGTTTGATAAGATCCAAGTCCTTGCCCCAAACAAAAGCTGTCTTCAAGTCATCAGATAAAAATAAACTAAGAAAGAAGCATCAAACATCCAAGTAGGAACAGGGACTGTACTTGATGAAGAAAGAAGCGAATGAATAGAGAACAACTTCTCAATATAAAAGGGGGGCAACTGCTTCTCTTCTGCAGCAAAGAGGAATGGCGTGCTACTAAAACATCGCCATTCCCATTGCCATTCACAATCGTTTTCATTTTTTCTCAAAGTGAATGCCCATTGAGAAAAGGTGTAGGGGTCTTCCTCTATGGAGCTCTTAATCTTCTTTCTCTTGTAAACAAGATAAGTAATGATCCAATTACCATTCAGAGTAGAAGTAGAAGAATAGGTCTATAAATGCAATACTCACAATTCTCCTTATAGATTGGCAAGGACGGGAGTCTATTCCACTGACTGCAGTTTCCTTCTATGAGATCAAGAACATTCACATCGTAAAACCTGTTTTAAAGAACGGGAGTGAAGGAGTATATGCACTCATCATTATCATCGCACACAAACTTTACATGTTCTTGAAGATGTTCAAGTCATCAGATGAAGAAAGAAGCGAATGAATAGAGAATACCATTGCAATGCAAAAGAAAGAAGTGAATGAATAGAAAATAACATTGCAACACAATCGAGTGACGGACAAGAAATTAATAGAGAACAGTGACTGTGCATTGCATCACCAACGACTTCAAGAAATTAATAGAGATCAGCGACTTCAAGTCATTAGATTCTAAATTATAGAACAACTATCTGGAAATGGCACAACCCGTACTGTGCATGATCATTTCGTCCAGCGAGTTCTCCCCTCCACCCCACTCCACTGGCACAACTACCTCCGAGTCCAACGCATCAAAGGCAGACTACATTCCTCCTTCGTAGGGAAGAGCGTCACACCTATGGAAGGCTCTAACCGTTGCCTCTTGGAAATATGAGCCCATCGGATGGCCAGATCGAAGGGACCTGAGAACACCACTTGGCAGTCATTGGATGGCCAGATCGCAGAGCCAGGGAGAGCCACTTGGCACCCATCGGATGGCCAGATCGCAAACCCTCACTGCACCACTTGGAACCCATCGGACAGATGGCCTGAATGCATGGTCCTCACTGCACCACTTGGTACCCATCGGATGGCCAGAATGCATGGCGTTCACTACGCCACTTGGCATCCATTGAATGGCCAGATCGCATGGCACTCACTGCGCCACTTGGCACCCATCGAACGACCAGATCACATGGCCCTCATTGTGCCACTTGGCACCCATTGGACGACTAGATCGTAGGTGCCGGAGAATGCCACTTGGCATGCATAGGATGGCCAGATCCTAGAGCCCTCATTACACCACTTGTAAGCGATCCAACTACTGCGCAAGGCTTTTCGTACGCCCATATTGATCTGATCAAGTCTTTCTGTACACCACAATCTAGGGCTCTCTGTACGCCACTTGGCCCATCCAAGTTGGTTTATAGTCCCACGTGGAAACATAGAGAGGACCCGATACGGGCATTCATCGTTCTGCTTGCGATACGGACGACCCGTTCTCCATCGATGTTGTGGACTTGATTCTCCATTGATGTTGTGGATTTTGGATGCCCGACGCTGAACTTATTTGTGTTTTGAGACCATGTCGGCTGCCCAAACAACGTAACGCGGGTCACAGTAAATAACGTGATGGTGAAAGCGAAGATGATGGTGAAAAATTAACGTAGATCCCTCCTACAGATGAACATAGAATCAAACTGGTAATATTTTATTTAAATGAACTATTATAGCAGAAAGATTACATAGAGGCCCATAATAAAATTTACAATGAATGTTTGTTGTGCTATAATATCCAAAATTGCAGCTCAGACTATGATCCTACTAATCGCAATCTAGAAATTCTTCCTCTTTTTAAAACCTAGACTAAGGCTCTTCCGCATTGACTGTTCGATGTGATTTCTGTAATGCCATGCCAAAATAAATGGATTTCTGGGCGTATCTTCAAGATAGGGAGAAGTGTTATCATAAACTGAAGTGTCAGTGTGTTAATCTCAATAGGGAGAAGGGAACGATTCTTGGATTTTATAGGTAAATTTATAACTGTTTTAACTTTTCTGTCGGAGCTTGTCATCCCGGTGAACGAAACCTCCAAATTGGTTGACAGAAGTGCTGACGATGGCAACTATTGACATATCGAGTCCGGAAGATGTATTAATTCATTCTCTTTGCCAAGGCTTCATTATATGGGAGAGTTGTTTGGACTATAAGATTCAAATATAAATGTTTGTGTATTTCAAGTGTACCTTCTCAATGTACCCAATTATGCTTTCAACTGTAACTTTGTTGCCATTATCATCTGTGACATGGAAAACTGCCACAGCAAAAGAAATTGTGAGCCTGGGCAGGACTAGCTGAATAATGGTAAGAGTATTAACCTACAAAAACAACAGAAACATAATATCATTAATTACAAACATACATACCGTCCATGAACCATCTCCCATCTGAAGAAACATAAGCCTTCAAGTTGATATAAAGGTTCAAGTCTGTCAGCACTTGAACAACCTCCAACATAATACCATGCTTGTTTGCATTGTCAACCTGCACCTATACCTGTAAGAAGAAAAAACCCAGATTCAACTTCAGAATTACATGGCAAGGCATACACCTTTCAACCTAAATAAAATCAATGGACATTATTTTACCATTGGCCATTAGTTTTACACAGCAGCAACGGCTGCCATTCGTATTATGTAGCAATCAGGGAATCCCGGAACAGGTTGGGCAAGTTTCTAGCGCGAGTTCGATTCTCTACCTTCACCTTTAAATAAATAAAATCAATGGGACCCTAATTATCTTGTAATGATTGTGTGGTGTTAATGTTGTTATCGTTAGGATTACCAGCACAAGACTCTTGGGCCTCCATATAGCTCGCAAGGTTGAGCAATCTTTAGAGCTTAATTAAGCTTAAATGGTTTTAATGGAGTAGAGTCGAAGAGATCGTGAATTCCATTGCATGTCTTAAACGTGGCAGTGCTAGTTTCCTAATTCGAACTCCCATACCTTGCATGCATTAAGCGTGGAGGTGGCGATATCTATGGGCATTGTTGATTCTGATGCATGGCTTCAACGTGGCGCTTTTTATTTCTACTTTATTTATACCTTGCATGGATTAAGCATGGAGGTGGTGATATCTATGGGTATTGTTGATTCTGATGCATGGCTTCAACATGGTGCTTTTTATTTCTAAGTTTATTTATAGGCAATACATGTTCTACTTGAGGATAGGGGATTCCTTTCTGCATAGCTTCAATGTGGTGAATACAAGAGAGGGAATTGAAACGGCAATCAAGAAGTTGATTTTGCTTTCTTATCCAATATTAAAAGGCAGGTAAAGGGAGCTTAGAGGAGGAAGGCTATAGCGAGGCAGGTAATAAAGATAGCTTCGAGGTTGTAAGGCAAGGTGTCTAGCATATGATCATAAGTGCAACAGGGTTTTAGTGCAGGTAATAAAGATAGTGCTTCTTCCATAATAATTCTATTCAGTTAGTCTGCTAAGAAAGATAGTGCTTCTCCGATAATAATTCTATTCATTTACTCTGCACGTTACTTTTTTCCTAATGTTCTTTCATTTTTAATAAAAAAGTTGACCCTTGGCATATCTATTCAAGTATTCCTTCAACGTTCAAGTTTGGGACAGTTTAATTTTTTGGGGGATCTCTTTTCCTTTTCATGTACCTAGGATTTCTGATTCTCCATTGCAAAAGTGTTAGAAGACATGTATGCTTGGGAGGCTTAGTGAGAAGACATGATAGAGGTGGTAATTATTATGAGATTAATTACCAAGATATCTTTGTTTGTCATTGTTATAACTTAGTTAGAGGTTGATAGCCATTCATATTACAAGATATTGGGAATTTAAATTTTATAATATGCTAAGATAATGCTTAGTTTTCATTTTTTTGGGGGGGCTGAAAGTTATGGAGATCATTTTCTCAAACAAATGTGAATATGTACAAAGTAAAATCTTATAAATCTATTTTAAACTAATGGAAATTCCAGAGCAAAGGTTTAAACATGGTTTAACTATAAAAATGTTGGAAACATATTTGAATAAGTTGGACATATTGAGAAAATGGTTGAAAGTAAATGAGTATGCACTTCAACTAAATAGGGTTTATGGCCTTTGACCATCAACATAAAGAGGAGTCAAAACCAATCCAATTCAATCACATACATCTAATTGGTGTTATTGGTGTGGGAAAATCTTATTTCTATTTTAAACTAATGGAAATTCTAGAGCAAAGGTTTAAACATAGTTTAACCATAAAAATGTTGGAAACATATTTGAATAAGTTGGACATATTTTTTTTTTGTAAGTTGGATGCTATTCTATTAAAAAGAGAAAATAATGGTACATATGAAGTTACAAAACAGAGACGCATACCTGCTCATATGGAATAGCAAACACAAAGGTTTAGTGAAGAGCCGGGACCCTCCCTCTAGGAGGGAAAACAAGCCCAGAAAGAGAGACTTATACAAAGACATTCAGGTTCCTGGAAAGGACCAGACCAGCTAACATACATTCAGATAAGTGACATGAAACCCTGACAAAACCTGGGTATGGCTTGTAGAGCTAGCATACGTTCCAAAAAGACATGAAACCAAGACAACACTTGATTATGGCGTGTGGTAAGGTTCTTCCTCTATGGGGTAGCCGAAACCTGTAGATGCTGGCTGAGTTGGCTCTTCTGAAGCGTCTGCTGGATCATCGCTGGAGGAATCCATCACCTTGTTACTGGTGGAGTCGTCCGCAATGTTGCTACCTACAGGGGGCAATTTTGTTGGGAGAGGGGCTGTCTTTTTGGGCACGACCGGGTTGGAGGAGAATTTACCCGCCGAAAGAGTGGAAGCGCGGCTCTGCGGTGGAAGAATCGAAGAGGGAGGAGGGAAAAAGTTGGAGGTTGGGGAAACAATGGAACTAACAGGAGCGGGCGGAGGGGGAGGATCAATTGGAGGAGCCAATGATGAAGAAGGGACGAGAGGCACAGGAGGGGTAGGAGCCAAGGGTTGGGAGAAAAACCCGAGGATGAGGTGGATGAGCAAATTCTTGATGAACCAAGAATTTCTCCTTCGAACCAGGGTTCGTCCAGTAGCGTTGGCAGCTCTAGATAATTCATCCTCCCAGTTATTTATCATCAGTCGCACCTCTTCATGGATTTCGATATCAAAATATTCCCCACTGGCCATTGCTGAGAGCTGACTTAGGTGCTCTGCCTAAGCACCTCTACCTTGATGGGCACGACAAGGAGTGCTGCGTAGTCTTCTGGGCATGGTTGCGTGGTGAAAAAACTTGTTTGGACCAGAGTCGAGAGCTGAATTGTAATGGGCGGTGAAAGCTGGGAGCCTCCGAGACCAGAATTGCTGGAGAGGAGGGGTTGGTGAACTGACAGAAGGTGAGACTGAGGATAAAAATGGCAAAGGAAACTATTAGAACCAGAGCAGAGTGCAGAAATGTCAGGGGTGGTGAAGGTTGGGATCCTTAGAGCGCTGAATTGCTGGAGCAACGAGAGCAGATTATCCAGCAGAGGGATGGACTGAGGGTGATAATGGCGGGCTCCTCGACCCATGCAGTGGGCTGGCTCATTAACTATGCCTTGTGACGAGTTGACGGTGGAGTCCCAGCGACGGAGCTGGCGCTGGTCACGTCCCATTCTGAAATAAAAGCCCGCAGCCATGAGGTGAGTGCACAGTGACGTCATGTAGGAGAAGGAGAAGCCCTGTCAGCCTCCCTCGTGTTGTTGGTAGCGTGGAAGACACCTGTATCAGGGTAATAAGTTGAACATATTGAGAAAAGGGTTGAACGTAAATGAGTATGCACTTCAACTAAATAGGGTCTATGACCTTTGACCATCAACATAGAGAGGAGTCAAAAACCAATCCAATTCAATCACATACATCTAATTGGTGTTATTAGCGTTCTTCCTTTCAATTAATAAAGCTTATAGAAAGATTAATCTAAGATTCTTTCATTTCCATTCAATCTCTATGAGAATCATGAGCAAAACAATTTCATCCCACTTGACTCTAAATACTCTAGAATTGAGTATTCAAATGAAAATTACAAGGTTGATATTATGGAATATTTTTGTAGAAATCTACTTAATATATCATAAAGTTATATAAAATAGATAATATATTAATGTATACAAAAATATAAGGTTTCTAATAATTATTAGATTTGAATAAAATTTTAATGAAGAAAGACTTTGAAGATCACATGGTATGAAGGATAATGAATGAAATTGAAGGTAAGAAGAACAAGTTAATGCAAAGGGAGATTATTTGAAATTTTTTGTCTCCATTGCCAAGTTCCATCATCTACCTAATGAAATTGGAGAAAAAACTCTCATTACACAATGAAGAGAGACTTTCAAGATCACACGATGCCAAGGATATTTAATGAATGAATTGAAAGTAAGAAGAATGAGTTAATGCAAAGGAACATGATTCAAACATTCCTTTCTCCATTGTTAAGTTTCATCATCTACGCAATGAAATTGTAGAAGAAACATTCATTACACATTGGAAACACAGGATGGCATGGATGTTCAAAGGAATCTATTTTCCTATTACATTCTATAAACATTAGATGGAATCTTATAAAGAACATGATCAACTTTAAGGTAATTCTTTAGTTCAAGATATGTTTCTCCAATGTAGATGTAGATATTTAAAGGATACACTTTCTTGGTTATTTTGGAAAATCCAAATTATTTTCTAAGACATTTAATTTAAGATGACATTATCTGAATCTCTGGATCTTGTACTAAGACACTCACCAATAATAATAAAATTCAAAGATTTATATCAGTAATAATAAATAAAACTTTTATAATAAAATATTTTCTTTCATCCTTCACTAGATTGTTATAAAGTGTGAGACCACTTTATGGACACACCCTAAGAAAATATATATCATTGAATCCAATATGATATATTGTATAACTTTTTTGGTAATTATTTGGACATGTATAGAAACTCACAAAATTATGTACTAAATTTATCTTAAGTATATATATAAAATTTTCCACCAATTAAATTAAATTAATTAATTTTTATTTAAAATTTAAAAAATTCAAAGATTTATATCAATAATAATAAATAAAACTTTTATAATAAAATATTAAATACATCAATATTATGAGAAACCCATAACATTTTGATATTTAAAACTTAAAATTTGAATACACAAAAACTATAGACAAAATAACACTGTTCCACGGGGACACATCCCCTAGGGTGGAAAACGTGCTTCCTTGCTCCCCCACGCTTCTGGGACAAGGAAACTCATGGGAAACGTTCCCCACATCCCCCTTTTGGGGAAAACTCAGGGAAACACATTTCCCCACACTTCCCCAAGTGCAGAATGTGCTTCCCCTAGGGGAGGCTTCTAGGTATCTCCCGTCCCCCCAAATTTTCATCTTTCACAATAAAAATAAATGCAAATTAAAATATTACAAAAATGTTTAAAAATTAAAACATAATTAAATGAAAATTAATTTAAATCCTAGACTAACCTAACAATCTAATACCTTCCTAAACGCTATCCTCTCATGATTTCGTTTTGTAATCATATTGCAACTTCTCTATGTTCATTGTTAAGTATCTATTTGACTATTTCAGACTTCAACATTTGTTGCATTATCTTTTACAAATTTGAAATTTGAATTTAGATATAAATTGATAAACTCAAAATTAGTAATAAGAACAATATATTTTACAATTTTACCATGAAATTAAATTAAAAAATGTGGTATAAACTTGTATTATATTTCAATAGTTTTATATTGATAATTAAATTAATTAAGAATATATTAATAAATATAAAATTGTATTAAGTTTCAACATTTTTATAGGATAATTTATTTAATTAAGAATAAAATTTAAATGGAAAATATAACATTTCATCTTATAAATAATTAAGGAGGTCTCGTATGTCATTAAAGAGAGTCGTATCGTATCTCATTAAGGAGTCAATCTTATACAAATTTTGTGTGGTTACTAACTTAAAAATATATTATTAATATTATAATATTAAATAAAACAAAGATAAATACAATTAGTAAGCAAATTCTTTCAATCATATGTTTCATAAAATAAATCGTATGCCCATAATTAGGGACATATATTAAATTGAAAAAAAAAACTCCAAAATAAAGACCAAAAAATTAAAAAAGCAATTATTAATAATAAAGTAAACAAATATGCTTTTTATCTTAATTATATATTAAGAGAGTAATAAAATGAATTAAAAAGTTGGTATGTGTAAAACCAGTGTAGATCTAAATCCTAGGCTCTATCAAGCGCCGAGATGGATCAAATATCTGGGGTGCAAACCTCTTCTTAGGTATCCATTGATTTGATTCAAACCAAAAGACACATCTTTTTATTCAAGGTCCACATATAATATTTTTATTATTAATATTTAATATTATTTATAGCCGACATATAATATTTTTTTATTATTTTTTATTTTGTTAGGAACGAATATTGCATCATTTCCCTACACCTGGTTTTAAAACCATATGCAATGCCCTCCTAGAACCATGGGTTGTTTAGGAGGCCTTGCACATGGTTTAAAGCCTCCTAAACCACGTATAATAAAACCATGGGTTGTTTAGAATGTCTTGCACATGGTTTTAAAACCATGTGCAAGGCCAACATTTTTTTGCGGATAATTCAATTTTCTGTTTTTTTCTTGACCCACATTTTTTTTACGGATAATTAAATTTTTACATTTTTATTGTTTTGTTAGGTAGGAAAATTATAACATCTCCCCCATATTAGATTGTTTTATTTTGGCTTATTAGAAAATTTATTCCCATAATATTCACTATCACTATTATTTTTTGTCGACATGTTATAAACTTTACATCACGTTACACAATCTCTCCCATAATATTCACTATCACTATTATTTTTTGCCGACATGTTACAAACGTTAGTAACGTTACATTAGGTTACAAGATCTCCCCCATATTGGGTTGTAGAGCTCCTCTCGACGCAACAAATATGTTTTTTTTATATAATTAAGAGAGAAAATTTTCTTAATTATATACCAGCGTAGACCCAAATCCTAGGCTCTATCAAGCGCCGAGAGCGATCAAATCTCTAATTAGGTATCCATTGATTTGATTCAAACCAATGGATACCTAAGGTGAATTATGGTTATTGGTCGTATATTGTGTTGTGTAGTAGTTATGGCCAAGAAAGTCGAATGATCTTTTCAATGCTTTTGCCTCTTTAGCGCTGAACCGTGGTAACCACGCTCCAATTAATCTTGTTAAGGAAGCAGGGTACTTCCCTAATGTTAATGGATCTAGAAACCTGTAATCCATAAAACATTGGTTTCTTATTTTTCGAGGTGATAAGTCCTTGCTGCTAAAATTGGGTAAAGCTTCTTACTAAACACGTATAAATTTTGGAAAAACATAAAACCCTTCCATACCATCCTAATCTGAAATCGCACACTCTGCGAGCAGCCCTTTCATGTTCGTACAAATTTGATAACAATGCACATATGTTTTCATTCAACATTATCGTTATCGCATCACACTGTAAGGAATTCCCCTTTTCAAAAAAACTGTAAAAACACTCCAAAATTGCAGAGTCAACAAAAATAAAAACAACACTATTTTGTAAATATCTAATTCACGTTGGTGTTAAAGCTGAGCAACACAGGCTCACAAGTGCAAATTGGCCATGAATTTCTACAGCGAACCCATCAGATAATACACTTTGAATGGTAGTGATGTTTGCATCGCAATTGCTTTGCAGGATCCACGCTGGAAAACGTATCATGGCAAATGGGCCAGATCTCTCCATCAGCATCGTTTTCACTTTCATTGCAAATCTAAACTTCTGGAAACCCATCTACTGCTTCAAGAAGACTGTTAGGTATTTCCTCATCCACTGCTACACCAACTTCACTATTAAGTGGACTGAATTCTCTTATACTGGTCAAGCCAATAGAGATATTTTCAGATCTGAAATCGAAGTTATACGTATTGTCCTTTACATGTTGTTTGATCTCTCGCCATGTGAATATGGAACTCCATATAATTTGAGTTTGGATGTAATGATTGGCTCGATGGCGCAAATCTTGTATGGATCAAACAACAATGATATTCTATGGAAATCTGAAAGTTGTGCGATAGTCTTGAGGCTCCTCATCTTCACTTTCAATGGGGAATCCCCGAGCATGAACGTGTTCTCCACGCCATCGATCATCTAACTGACTTAGATCAACATTCTCCAATAGAGTCTTTAATTCCATAGGGAGTCTATGTTGAAAGCTGGTACCCTCTTGAATTAAAGGTGGCCACTGGGGATAAACGGTCACAGTGGACACCAAATGGTCCTCCTCAATTCTGGGCGTTTGCAGAGGACTAGGAATATTGATACCTTCATTTTCATTTACGTGTGCTTCCAAACATCTCATGACACTGAGAACATGTTCTCTCATGTCATCGTTATGGGAATTTGTATCCATGTTCCAATTTTCTGCGTCCATTGTTTGCCAATGAGCTAATTCAACCTCACAAAAAATTCCCCCACACACCAGAATATAGCTGTACTCCCATGCACATAAGTGGTCGAATGAGAAATTTGTACCTCTGAATGAAAATATGATTTCAAAATCTGTACCTCTGAATGAAAATATGATTTCAAAATTCGTATTAATAATTATGTTAAAGGGATATTATAACTACTTCCCATTGATTTATGGATTGACTACAATTTGACACCAATTAATTCCATCAGCCATAGAATATCTAAAGAATTTTTAATGGCTCTAAATAATACAAATTCTTACCTTGGTTTATTGTTGCTGTCGCAGTGGTTGTTGCTGTTGCTGGATCAAGGTAGCTAGCTATGATGTAGTTTATGATACTTCTTGCTATTTATATAGTTGTTGTTTTTTTTTCTTTTAATTTTCTATTTTTTTTTATAGCTGACATAATATTATGTAACGTTACGTAACGCTACAACCTTACGTAACGTTACAACATTACAACGTTACAACATTACGTAACGTTACAAGATATACCCCATACTGGGCTGTAGAGCGCCTCTCGGCACAATTAAGAGAGATAAAAGGAAATAAAAATTTGGTATATGTAAAACAAATATGCTTTTTTCCTTAAATAAAAAGATGTGCCTTTTGGTTTGAATCCAATTAACGTTGATAGTTGAATGCAAATGCAATACTTAAGAAGAGGTCTGCACCTCCAAAGATTTTATCCCTCTCGGAGCTTGATAGAGCCTAGGATTTGGATCTATGCTGGTTATATATTAAGAGAGAAATAAAAGGAAATAAAAATTTGGTATATGTAAAACAAATATGCTTTTTTTCTTAATTATATATTAAAAGAGTAATAAAAGGAATTAAAAATTTGATATGTGTAAATATTTTTAAAACACTCCAAAATAAAGACTAAAAAATTAAAAAAACAATTATTAATAATAAAGTAAACAAATATGCTTTTTTATTAATAATAAAGTAAACAAATATGCTTTTTTATTAATAATATATTAAGAGAGTAATAAAATGAATTAAAAATTTGGTATGTGTAAAACAAATATACTTTTTTTTCTTAATTATATATTAAGAGAGTAATAAAAGGAAATAAAAATTTGGTATATGTAAAACAAATATGCTTTTTTTCTTAATTATATATTAAGAGAGTAATAAAAGGAATTAAAAATTTGATGTGTAAATATTTTTTAAATTGCAAAATTTGAGGTAAGCTTTAAAAGTTTATTCTCCTTGCAATGTCCAGTAATATATTTCATTATCATTATGGATTTTTACATAAAAAAAAAAACCTATGTTCAATAAATACAAAAATAAAATGAAACCATATTAATAAATAAAAATATTATATTTCATTATCATTATCATTATAAATGGATACTCAATTTAAAAAATGATATTATCTTCGAATGAATGGACAATATTCAAGTGGTACTAGGTATAAAATGGACAATATTCAAGTGGTACTAGGTATAAAAGGTCTAGTTATTGCAGGTGGTAACTATCAGGAGTAAGCATTAAAATAAAGGTAGGAGTAAGCATTAAACTAAAGGTAGGTCTATTCCTTAAATGGATGAATCATATTGGGAAGGTTCCTAAGCCGGGTAGTTCATAGTGATACCCCAATTAAGAAGCATTCATTCAGTAAATGAAAATGAATTAGTAGTAAGAAAATGAATTAATAGTAAGAGATGGACAATTAATTAGAAGAATTTTGTTATAAAACCACAACCCCAAGATATTGTTCTTGAATTTACAAATTACAAGCTAAATTGATTGTTCTAACCATTTAAAAAGTACAAAATAAAGCAATTGTAAAAAACCCTAATATTGATTGTTCTAACCATTTAGAAAGTACAAAATAAAGCAATTTGTAGAAAAAACTAATATGCAACAATATAAATATTTAATATAAAAAATGTGGTTATACAAGAAAGATAAACCCAATTTTTACAAAAGAAAACCAAACCATAACTGAGTCATAATCTAATATAAGCCATTACCAGTAATGCATCATTGTTGAATTGATCGCAAGGGTAGGAGTGCAATAGGGATTTCATAACGCTAACGCTGGTTGGTTTTTGTGTGCAGAGGTAGCCAGGCTTGGCGGGTCGACGAAGTTCAAAATCCAACTCCATCCATTAACTGAGGATGAGGATGACTATGACTACTCATATATTAGAAATGGCTGTAATAATATATTAGAAATGGCTGTAAGGGATTAGTATGCCCGAGGATTACTGATCGCAGCTATATTCAATGGTCGCCTCTTCGCCGCCAGCAAGCAATGCTTTATGGGCGTTGGAATGGAATACTAGTTCTTGGCATGAATGGACAGAACAGAGCACCCATGAATGGACAGAACACATGGCCCTCACTACGCTGCTTGGCATCCATCGGACGGCCAGATCGTATGGCCCTCCCTCTGCCACTTGGCATCCATTGGACGACCAGATCGCATGGCCTTGACTATGCCACTTGGCATCCATCGGACGGCCAGATCGTATGGCCCTCACTCTGCCACTTGGCATCCATTGAACCACCAGATCGCATGGCCTTGACTGTGCCACTTGGCATCCATCGGACATCCAGATTGCATGGCCCTCACTATGCCACTTGGCATCCATCGGACCACCAGATCGCATGGCCCTCACTGCACCACTTGGCACCCATCGGACGGACAGATCTCATGGCCCTCACTGCGCCACTTGGCATGCACCGGCTGGCTAGATCCAAGGGCCCTCCTAACGCCACTTGGCAGCCATCCAACGGCTCTCCAAGGCTTTCTGTACGTCCATATTCATCTAATTCAGTCTTTCCGTATGACACTTGGCAGCTTTCCGTACGAGACTCGACGGCTATCCGTACGACACTTGGTTTGTAGTGCCACGTCAAAACATAGGGGAGGACCCGATATGGGGTTTTCTCATCATGGTTTTGAGACGGTCACAGTAAATAACGTAATTCCGGTTTGGGTGGAAGTGAAGATGACGGTGAAAAAGCAACACAGAGCCGACGCCGTTCTGAGATGAACATAGAAACTGGTTTTAATGGCAGCCTCCAAACACTAAATCACACGCTGCGTCTCTCTCTGCTTCTGAATTCACGGTACATCCATCAGTGTCACAGAAGACAAGAACGAAAATAAATACCGCAACAACTCTTCATTAACCTAAGAATTAGGGGTGTGCCCTGAAACTACCAACATCTAGTTTATCATTCATGCATAGTTTATACCGGTTTTGATAAAATCAAAGATTGAAAGACATATGTGAACAAAAAGCCAAGTCCCTTCAGGTTGCTGTAGCTATTATACCTGAGAAGTTTCTGGGCCCTGAGAGTCTATCAAAGAGAAGCCTGGGCCTGTCTTTACACTGAACATTCACCATGGAATAAATAGTAAACCCGGTCAGTTGATCAGCTGCTAACTCCACGCCCACCCATGTTCCAAAAGAAGAAGGCAGAATGGAATTATTTGTTGCCAAAGTCTACAAAACAAAGAATGAATATGATCCAGGGAAACCTTTCCTTTTATTATAAGATTCAAACATAAATTATATTTGTGTATTTCAAGCGTACCTCCTTCTCAATGTACCCAATTCAATTATGATTTCATCTCTAACTCTGTTGCCATTATCATCTGTGACCTGGAAAACTGCCTCAGCAGAAGAAATTGTGAGCCTGGGCAGGACTAGAATAGAATAATGGTAAGAGTATTAACAGAAACATAATACCATTAATTACAAACATACATACAGTCCATGAACCATCATCTCCCATTTGTTGATATTAAGGTTCAAGTCTGTCAGCACTTGAACAACAGCCTCCAACAGAATACCATGCTTGTTTGCACTGTCCACCTATACCTGTAAGAAGAAAAAACCCAAATTCAATTTCAGAATTACATGGCAAGGGCCAATTCCTACTAAAACGCACGCACAGGCTGTTTTGATGCAGGGACAAATGCTTAATGAAAAACTACCCCAATAACTATGGAATTCTGAAATTGAGAACCCAAACAAAGAGAAGAGATTCAAATACAGCAGCATTATCAATCACGACCCTGAAATTAAATGGTAATTAAGAGTTTGTTCAATAGTAATAATCGAAATAGAAAGTCTGTTCACTGGTTAACTAATCAAAATTCCCAAACAAAAGAAGAACAAAGTCTCCACATCAATTTATAAATTACAGACCATTTAAAGGAAAAATGAGGCCTTCGCGTATTCATTCGTATATTAATGAGCATCTCATATTCATTGTGTATTGTTTATGTCCAACGAATAACTCCACTCCATTTCTGACAGAAAAGCTGCCATTTCAAAAGAAAAAACAGGCATTAGTTAAAACATTAAATACGATGACCTAAAGCATTAATTAATATAAAATTTATATGGCATATAAATATATAAAAATGGGATAAAACTATATAGAACAATATGTAGATACATATATATTAAGTCAAAATTTCAATTACCATGCATTAAAACCAAACCTGTAGAACACATTATCCTCACCTTAAGGTCGCAGCTGCAAAAATGAGACAGCGTGACTCAATAGGAGCGGCCACACTTGTAGAGAGCAGAGTCACAGTGGTTCTAATAGGCACGGTGCGATCAAGGAAAGATAAATGGACAAAATGTAAGATCTGGGAGACCCAGATAAACAGAGGAAGCAAAAATGCAAGCAAACCCTGGTAGAGGGATAATAAATAAAATAAGACTGGTATCTCGTGAAAGCTATGCCAGTTGTTGGTACAATAATAGAGAAAAAAAAACTTATGATGCATAAAATAGAATACAAGAGGGCTGCGCCACCTGGGATACACCCTTTCTGGCTTAGACCATTACCTACAGGTGATCGTATGGGTAGTATCAATTACTTAAATGTTTTAAAACATACAAGTACCTCACCATTACTCGTTCAAAGTCAAACTGCAATCAGGTGGGCGAGAGAGCAATCCTTACCTGACCCAGTAAAAGAGAAGAAGTTGTATTCATCTCTAATGCAGAGCTGATGTGAGCCAAGGAACCAAACTTCCAACTCCCTTCTTTAAAACAAAAATTGTTTACTTCTTTACGGCTGTGTGTACCTCATGGGAATATCTGAAAGTTTTTTTGGTATTTGTTTCATTTCCCATGTATGAAGACCAAGGAGAACAATCCAACGTATCTCGAGCATGGCCAACGTATCTGTTAAACTTCGCTACGGAGAACATTCACCCTAAGTGTATCGATTCCTGCATGTCTCAAAGCGCCAGGGAGCAGCTCATAGGTGTCACTAGTAAACCCGCACCAAGTCCACAATCCAAGCCTTGAAGCCCTCAGTTCCATACTATACAACGCGTTTGCAACATATCAAGGGCCAAGGTTGCAACTCACAGAAAAAGGGGTATGACCTGGTTTTAATGGCACACGTGTGAGAGGGGGAGACCTGGTTTTAATAAGGGGGCCGCCCGTAGGAGCTGCTCCTGAATACGACCTTGTCGCTGCATGTATGCCAACACATGGAGTGCATGCAGGTTGAGATCACCAGGGCCCCAGATTGGTTAAGTAGTAAGGTGGCCGAGGAAAGGCTAAGGTGAGTGGACATGCGGGGTGTGGGATGAGCTTGGAGCTAGGGAAATCATACTAATAATTCTAATTATAAATCTTTATAGGCTTAAATTAATACATCATATCAATAATTTAATTAATAAACTTGCTAATTTATAATACACCTTTGTAATAATAAAGAAAAGAGTTAAGTTAAAAATTTATTAATTGAATTACTTCAACATTACATATAAGTTGGTACTTAATTAGTCAAATTCAAATAATTATAATCAATTAGTCTAATGCAAAGGGGGAAGCAAGTTGATAGGGTCCAATTACCTCCCCCTTATGGTAACAAGTTCACCTCGAGAGGTAACACTTCAATTAAATCAATACCACAAGCTTCATCAACAAACCATGGGAACTGAGGACGAACGCAGGGCAGTTCCTACAGAGGATCGGGAGGTTTTAGAGGATCTAGGGGAAGGAACCCGTCCCAGAGGACTCCTGCCAACAACATACAAGCACCACCCAATGTCTCTTGTTGGGGATGTGAAGGTCCTCATTTTCAACGGGATTGTCCTAAGGGGCAAACCCGTAGTAGGAAGAACATTAGTCCATCGTAATGGAGTCCACTACTAAAGTAAACAATGTTAAAATTAAAATTTTATTTGATCCCGGTGCAACAAATAGTTTTATTTCACCATATGCATTAGATAAATGTGGGTCGGCAACCTGCGAGCATGATGATTTTGAATCGGCTAAGATGGCTTCATGGGTTAAGCAAGCAATAGGTCTTAAGGTAAGGGGGTGTCAAGTGGACTTAGGAGTATGCACCACTAAGTTGGATGCTTATGTCACCAATTTGGGGACCTATGACCTCATTGTCGGCATTGATTGGTTAGAAGGCCATAGAGATTTCATGGATTGCTATGCAAAGAAAGTCTTGATTCAAATCCAAGGTTGGAAGAGGAAAGTATCCCTTTGTTTCATCTCCACGATGAAAGCTAAGAGGTGTTTAAGATAGGGATGTCAGTTGTTTGTAGTTGAGACGATGAGCGACAGTAAAGGGCCTTCCTTGAATTCTTACTCGGTACTATTCGAGTCCAAGGATGTGTTTCCAAAAGAACTGCCAAGATTACCTCCAAAAAGAGAGCTTGATTTCACGATTGAACTAAAACCCGGTGCGAAGCCGGTCTCAAAGACTCCTTATAGAATGAAAACCCCAGAGCTTCAGGAGTCACAGATCCAGTTAAAAGAGTTGTTAGACTTGGGACTAATTAGACCTAGTATCTCACCGTGGGGAGCACCAGTGATCTTCGTTAAGAAGAAGGACAGGTCTCTACGATTGTGCATAAATTATAGGGATTTGAACAAAGCCACAGGGAAGAACAGGTATCCTATACCAAGATTTGATGACCTCTTTGATCAAATGAAAGGTGCTTCAGTCTTCTCTAAGATTGATATGCGGTCAGGGTATCACCAGCTTAAGATTAAATAAAAATACATTTCTAAGGATGCTTTTTGAACTCGATTTGGGCATTATGAGTTCGTAGTGGTACCATTTGGTTTGACCAATGCTCCTGCAGTATTCACGAGTCTCATGAATAGTGTCTTCCGAAAGTACTTGGCCTACTTTGTTCAGGTCTTCTTAGATGACATTCTTATATATTCTAAGAGTGAAAAAGAGCATGAGTAGCACTTGCGGTTAGTACTGACTTGCTTAAGGGAACATAAATTGTATGGTAAATTGTCAAAGTGATCCTTAATCCAAAAGGAGATTCACTACTTAGGGCATATCATCTCAGGCGAAGGGATCTCAGTGGACCCAGAAAAGGTGAAGGCCATCAAGGATTGGCCCATTCCTAAGAATGTGCATGAGGTGCATAGCTTCATAGGCTTAGCAGGGTATTACCGAAGATTCGTGGAAGGGTTCTCCAAGATTGCGAAACCCATCACTACCTTGTAGCAAAAGGGAATCCAATATAAGTGGACTAGTGAATGTTTTGTTTCTTTTGCTGAATTAAAAATATTGCTAACAAGTGCACCAATATTACGGGTACCAGACATGGATAAAGACTTCATGGTATGCACCGATGCCTCAAAGCAAGGGTTAGGACCAGTTCTAATGCAGGAAGATGGGGTAATAGCTTATGCATCTCGTAAGTTGAAGCCTCCTGAGGAGTAGTATGCCACACATGATCTAGAGTTGGAAGCAGTAATGTTTGCACTACCTGGTTGGCAGGAGTTTCACACTTAAAACAAATCATCAGAGCTTGTAGTATATTTTTACATAAAGGGATCTGAATGCTAGGAAAAGGCGATGGAGCGAGTTCATGAGTGAGTATGACTTTGGTATATTGTATATCAAAGGAAAGGAGAATGTAGTGGCAGATTCTTTAAGCCGAAGGCCGAGGATTTTCTCCTTGATTCCGTTGAAGGTGGATTTGAAGGAAAAAGTGCTTGGACAACTTTTGGGGGATAAGTGGTATCTAAAGGTAACCTCGGCTATTCAGAGTGGGAAGCATCTTGAGTCGAATTATGACGGGTACCATCTTGAGTAAGATGGGTTGATGCAGTATCAAGGGAGGATGTATATCCCTAAAGAAGGTGATCTCCGAGAAACAATCCTTAGCAAGGCCCATAGAGCACATTATTATGCCCACCCTGGAGTGAAGAAGATGTATGCAGACTTGAAGAAGCTCTTCTTTTGGCCCGATATGAAGAGAGATGCAATCATATTTGTTTTGAAATGCCTTGAGGTTCAACAAGTAAAGGAAGATCAGCGACACCCAACCGATCTCTTACAACCTCACGATATTCTTACGACTAAATGGGAAGTCATTTCCATGGACTTCGTTGTGGGATTTCCACTCACATCCTTGAGACATAGTGCTGTACTAGTGGTGGTCGATAAGCTAACCAAAAGCGCTCACTTCATTATAGTCAGATACACTTATGATGTGACGGATGTAGCAAGGGTATTCATAAATGAAATTGTACACCTTCATGGAGTTCCAAAGAAGATAATTTATGACCGAGGCCCTAAGTTTAACTCAAGATTTTGGACAAGCATGCAGTAAAAATTAGGGACCCAACTGAGCTTAAGATCAACTTATCATCCCGAGACAGAGAGGGTGAATCAGGTGATGGTGGACATGCTTAGGATGTATGTTATAGATCAACAGACACAGTGGGAGAAATATCTTACTCTAGTAGAAGTTGCATATAACAACAGTCATCACAGCTCCATTGGTATGCCTCTATATCAAGCATTGTATGGGAGACGTTGGAGGACTCCACTCAATTTGGACAAGTTAGAGGATCGTGTTTTAGTTGGACCTGAGTTGCTTCAGGAGATGGAAGAGAAAGTGGTACAGATAAGGTAGCGGATGAAAGAAGCACATCATAGACATAAGAGTTATTCCGATGCACATAGAACTGATAGAAGTTATGAGGTAGGGGATCATGTATTTATCCGCATCAGACCAAATAAAAGTACCATAAAAATAAGAAAGAGATGTTTTTGTTTCTTGTGGAAAGTAAATAAAGTGAAGGGAACCCCATTGGTAGAGTGGCAGGGAATTTCCAAAATTGAAACAATGGGTGGTTGGGGAGTTAAGAACATTCACCATTTTGGGAAGGCACTTGTTATAGGGAGTTTACAAAGATTGATTATAATAGATGGCATGTGGAAATAAGTGATAAAAAAATGTGTTGATTTACCTATCATTAAAAGAATGGAAATACAAAGGAATAAAACAATTTCAAATGCTTTTGTGATATGGAGAGATCTAGTCGTTTCCTTCCTTCTTCTAGGAAATTGTCTTTCTTGGAAAATAGGAATTTTATGAGTTGGGGAATTACATTAGAAGGTTATGTCTAAGTTACATTAAAATCCAAGAGGAACCAAATTTTTATGTTCTCGTGTAGCCTTCTGAAACATCATATGAAATATAGAGTCATTTTTCTAGTTTTCATTGAATAACAAGGTACCTACCTAGGAAGTTTTACAAAAAGGGGTTAGGTAGGGGCCAAGTTTCAATGTTTATGTAGATCCAGTGAAGATATCATTGAGCATCTGCTTTTGAAATGTACATTTTCAAAGAATGCTTGGAAAGAAGTGAAATTCCTAGTAGGAGGTGCAACAATTTGGGAGGGAGATTCACTTTTAAATGCTTTTAAAAATTGGAAGGAAAATATTGCATTGTCAAACTACCAAGCTTTACCTTGTATAGTTTCATGGGAACTCTAGATCACAAGCAACAAAATTTTTAAGACCACCCTCCCTCCAACCCTAAACTTACATATACAACAAATGGGTAAATCCCAATGATATGGAGAAAAATTCAAAGGCTATTTGATCAATAATAGAATATGTATATATGATTTTTGGGTGAATCCTTCACTAAATTATAGAACCTTGGAAAATCTTGGAAAATATTTCACTAAATTGTAAATATTGTAAAGTTTCGATGAATCTTTCACTATAAAACATTTTGGACTCTTAGCAAATATTTTGATAAAGTATAAAACCATTATAAAAATAGAAAAATAATTTATTATAATATTCTCAATTTCCTTGTTTGGAAAAGGACACTTAATTTTCTCCTCCTCCCCACTACAAGCATTAAGGGTTGCATTCACCAAGGTTATTATTGTACATTCATTCAACTCCCTCGATTATTTATTATCATCCTTCACCACAGATTTCATTTATGTGTTGATCCTAACCTTCCAATTCTCTCAATATTGGGAGAGATTAATGTTTTCCCTCCCACTTATATTATGGATTCTTCATGATTAATTTGTTGATTATGAAAGGACTCTTCAAATGCATCACAAAATGTTGTTGAATAGGAGGGTACAATCTTTTTTTCATCAATAAATTGAAAAATAAAAAAATGTCAATAGGTCATACCCCATACATGATTGCCTCCCTCAACATCCATGTATACCAAAAAGTTACCCCTTTCCAATGTGATTGACAACAATAAAACTATTGTATTTCACAACAATCCACACAAAAATTGAATTCATATATATAAGGAAGTAACATAAAATCAGTGCCCAACATTTCTTGAATGTATTTCCTTCGCGCGCGATCGATGAGTGGTGTTGCGTGCCCATCTACCTAGGCTTTTCCTTGCTTTTCCTTTCTCGCATCGGGGAAGGAAGGTCTAACCAAAGAAGGTAATAGCCCTGTATATAATCCCATGGTTTTATTATTCTAGTCCCAACCATTCTAATATGTGGAGCATACCTGATTGAATAGTGTCACCAGTGAAGAAAGTGGATCCCTATTATTCTAATATAAGAGAGGGGGATTTCTTTCAAGCATCAAGTGATGTCTAGATATTACCTTATACAGAATACGTTAGTGTCTCCTTATGAGGAAGGATTTCTCACCCTCCGGTCTATCTTAGATTATGACATCGGATCCATGATTTGTGGCCTGCAGCTCAACCTATAATTTAGGCGTTTTCAGCAGATCGTCCAGAGTTAGCCAAGAATCAACATAAAAAAGGAGGCCATTTTATTTCATTGGGGGATGGAATAGCTTCAAATTTACGAGATAGTTTTCAAGTTTCAAATATGCCTTAGCAACAAAGTTTGTAGATATTTATGCATAAATAAGGTCTATGAGGGGAATAGTTATAGCTAGATACATAGTTCTAGGGTCATTATTGACAACCCTGCATTTCCACATGCATGTAAGACCATTTCCACTATATGGAAAAATTACTTATAAAACACACCACATCCCTTCATAAAGCCAATATGGTGTAGTCAGATTCTTAATTGTCGGGTTTTTATGAATACCCGAATGCTCAAGAATTAAAATAAGAATAGGACTTCCAAATTCCTTCGCATTATCCAATGCATCTTGTCTCGTGATCTTGAAGGGTCCACTTCCAGCTAAAACAAACAATTATAGGGTATTGTGGTTGAGAACATGTCACACATTTGACATTCAATTATGAAAACACAAAAACAAAGTAGATTGAATAACTTGTATCATGTCTCCAAGAGGTATCACATGTATAGCATGTATACGTTTAATTGAATTTGATGTATAACATGTACACCATGTATAAGTATAACCAAATTCAAAAAATTTAAAGTCTTTCATGCTCTTTAGACATTAAATAACCGAGTAAATCTACAATCCAATCTGGCTTGTCATCTTGGTAAGGGAATAATGGAGTTGAATGGGGGGAAGGTTTGTTGCTCAATCATCCCTTGGAATCGTTGCCCATAAATTTCCATGAAATATGATAAACACAACTTAAACTAAGGAAAAAACCCTCTAGTATATGAAGTCGTGGTGTGAATACAAGTGGGGGTATCACCTCAACCCTTTAGTCCACTTTGGTACTTTATGGTTATATTGATCCATGTATTGTATGTTGAGCTCATCTCAATCATTGATTAGAATATTTTATCTTTTAATCTAAGCACTCGTTTTGAAAGTGGTTAGGATTTTGGTTCTCTCATTTCTATTTAAATGAGAGAGCTTCTCATTTGTAAAGAGTCTTTGGCTCTTGGATCTGATTAATAGAAATATTTTTTGCGGATATTTTATGGATCTGCTTTGCATCTGGTGTTCTTCGGTGGTGATTGGAAAATATTTTGCTTCCTAGAATTCGAAATATTTTGTGAGATCTATACTCTTTCTTCGGGATATTTGTTTTGTCTACAGGAGGGCGACTTCCTCTTGGGCGTTTTGGCAGGGGGACCTCAACTCGCTTGGACTGGTTTCATCTGTGACAGGGGGTTTTCATTAGTTTCATTGTGATCTATGATTGCATCTTGTTACTTTTTTGTAGATCTTGTTTTTCTTTCATGATACGGCAAATATGATATTGTTGACGTTTGCTTGTGCAGGAGAGAGGGCGCATTAGTCACTTGGAGCACAACGTTGGTCTTAGAACTCACTTATATCTTCTAGAATTGATCGGGATGGCGGGGATCATCATCAACAAGGCATCTACAAGCATTTCCAGGTAATATCTAACAGGTAAGTCTCTTCTCTTTTAGATCTCAATCCATTGTACCTTCTTTCCTTCAATTTTTTGAAAAAACTCCTAAATAATAAAATCCAAAAAAATATTTAATCGGGGAACTGCTTGATCTTTGAACAAACCATTTCTGGGTTTTGTAGATCGGGCATCCCCCTCATTGAATCATCCTCAACGCTGCCCTAATTCTGACTATTTTTCCATAGATCTGACTTTTTGACTGCTCAAACCCCAACGCCCCACTGAAAAATTTAACTTTTTCCGAAAAATAATTACATGGGTGTGTAGATCAGGTCTTCCTCATTCTAGAACACCCCCAACCCTGAGCTATTTCCTTCCAGGTTGCCCTTGATCTGAAAAACTGACTTTCAAGCTCCTAGCCCCCCTCATCAGATTTTGACTTTTCCAAATCTGATTTTTCCTGAAATTTTCTGATTTGGGTTTGTAGATCAGGCCATCCTGATCTCATTTCCACCCCAATGTTGAGATGATGGTCTCCTGGTGGCTCTAGATCTTCAGATCTGCCTCTCCAAACCCTAGCGCTAGCCCTCCTTCTGTTGATTTTGCTGTAACCTGAATCTTCCGGGCCAAATCATTTTCTGGGTCCATAGATCAAGACATATCCCAGGTGGGTTCACTGAAACACTATGTTGATATTGACTCCATTACCCAAGGCTGAACATGCACTAATCTCCAAGCATAGCGCTAGCCCTTCCTGACCTCTTTCTCCCGAAAGTTGATCATTCCTTGATAACTCAGGTTACCTGACACTTTCATATCTTTCACTGACTCTATCTCCTTAGTATTAGACAGTACCTACTCTATCCTTGCTCACCCTGTCACAGTTAAGTTTTCCAAGACAGTGGTCATCTTCATCAGTTGCTAGTACCTAAACCCTAGAGCTAGGGTTTCCATTTACCTTACACCTTACGTACCTCAAAGCCACATTTGATCTGTTCTGGTGTCTAGGTCTGATCTCTCCTGTCGGGAGTAGATCCGGGTCTCCCCCGTTGTTTTCTTAGACTTAGATAACATAAAGCGAAGACTGACTTAATTGACATGTCAACCATCCATTTGGGAGTCTAGGCAGTCTTGGTTCCACCTCCCTAGTTGCTTTCCCCTCTACCATCTATCCTGGATCCATTATACATAGGAAACTACAAGGTTGGTGATAACATTTTGGCATCGTTGCCGGGGAGGTAGAGGCCTACCCTGGTTAGAAATTTTTTCTCAAGCTATACTCTCATTCTCTTTGCCAACATTTTGGCGCCGTTGCCGGGGAGGTAGAGGGATACCTTGGTTCACCATACCTCACCTTTCCCTACGACATATCCTTGATTGGTGAATTACTTGTGTAGTTCACCTGGCGACTCCACCCTGCGACTCCACTGAGAACCATACCCAATGTATTAATCTTAAGTTCTTAGAGCATCCCGTAAATCATAATGAATTCAAATGTATTTCTAAGGCATATGAAGGAATTAATTAAAAACATGATTGAAATAAGCGAAAGGGATAGATGGAGGTCAAACTGTGGGTATGAGGATGATCTCGAGCATGACTATGGGTATGAATCTAGTTATCACAATCTTTATGATACCCACCAACTTCCTCACCCATGCAATAAAGATTTCCCAACCATCCCGAGTGCACCTGTATGTCGACATGAACCTAGAAGTTAGTCCCAGTCAAAGCCTTATAGCCAAGTAACCAAAGTTGTTAAAAAACAAGACAAATGGTCTCCTTTTGACTTTTTTGAAATACCGAGAGCACCTCATCTTATGCCAAACGATTACACTAGGAGGTTGCCCCAGTTTAGTGGAAATAATGATGTATCTATTGAAAGTCATTTCGACATTCTCTGGGATTACATGGAAATTAGAGTTGCAGACAATGAAGATGTTTATATGCGAGCCTTAGGAGAATCCTTGCGATGGGATGTTCAACTATGGTTTGATGATTTAGCACTAGGATCCATCACTGGGTATGACATGTTCACAGATTTGTTAATTGATAGTTGGAGTAGGAACATGGATAAAATTTTAGAGTGTCAGTTTAGCAATGACTGTGCCATTGATAAATCAATATATTGACAATGTGCTTTCTCAATTGGACCATTCCTCTCCTGATATGTTCCAAATTATGAGGGTGCCTGCAATCCATAAGAATGTTACAGAGTACTTCGAGAATAACATTTCAAAACCTCTTGTTGAAACTAAGAGGAATATCAGTCAAATCATACGAGATACTCTGTTATTATTACCTGAAGCAGTCACAGAGCAAATCCTAGATTTGATCCATGGAAGGGAACCTAACATGCACTATCAAGAAACATCTATAGTTGAGCCTTCCATTGGTGAGGTCATTAAAGAGCCTTTAAAAGAGCAACTCCATAGTCATTGCCTAATTGATGATCATTTGAGTCAGTATCCAGACTATCAGAATCTGGATTTAGACCTTGATCATATCACTGCAGAAGAAGAAAAGGTTGAAATTAATAAAACTTTCGTTGAAGAGCAATCATGTGGTCATATTGTAGTTGAAGACCAAGTTTGTGAGGATAGAAATGAACATAGTGATATTTTTCCTTATCAAATGAATGATAATGATCATTTATCCTTAGTCCAATGTAATGAACAATGTCAAGAAGAACAACCACATGATGATGATTACTAGTGAGAGAGATTGATCTAGAACCTTCTTCGTCACATCTTTCGAACTGAAATCTGTGTCCTAATAATCATCAAGAGCCTCCAAGGAATGGTTCTTGTAATGTTGTTAGTATTCCTCGTCATACTTTTGATCAAGGTGATTTGGTTGAGGAGATTAATTATAGCGAGTCTAGTTCTTGGGTTGTTAGTTTTAATCTTGCCAATTTCTCTAGAAAATGTCCCATATCACATGGAATATTGGTGTTAACATCTTTAGGTGATACAAATCAAGTCTTAATTTGTCAATCCACCCTCCCATCCCAGCTTTTGAAGTCCTCTATGGTATCATGCGGTACAGAGTCTCGAAAGTGCCAAACGGTCAATGGTAAAACATTTTATCTCCTTTCATCCTTGGTGCATAATGCTTTCAACCTTGCTAATTTCTTTGATTGGGTGAATGAAAAGCTCTATAAATACCAATTCCATATTTTCTCGTTTTATAAACAACAAATGGGTTTAATCTCATTTTCTGGTTTAATGATCTCTAATTTGTCCCTATTTTGCTTCACCATTGATCATGATGTGAGTATGATTGAGTGTGCTAACCAGAAAGAGGAGGGAAACAATGATGGCAAAGGGGGGATGAATCATGTATCGTATTTTTTTATTTCATTAAATTTAAACTTGCATAAATTTTATGATCCTATTGATCTATGGGTAGAAGAAGTTTGCAACAATCAATCTCATCCCTCGCATGATTTCATCTCTTTATCCATGTCTTTCTTTGACCTTCAAACAACAAGTTATAATGGCTTCAATTTTCATTCACATTACTTAAAAGCCATCTTTGATTTGTTGTATCATTAACTGTAAATAAATCTCAATGGATTCGTTCAACAGGTGGTTGCATTGGATTTATGAATTACCTAACACTTGTCCAAATTTTTTAGAGTAGGGTAGGTAGGATGAAATAAGCCTTTCCCGGCAGTAGTGTAGAATCTCGCATTTTTCCCTGAAGATCACCTTTGAAGCTCTTAGTGTAGATTTGATTTCTGCAAAATAAAAATCAAACTTTTATTGAAAGTTGTGGTTATAGATTAGATTTATTTTATGCTTTTCAGTTTCATGCATCTTTATTTTCAGTATTTTACATATTATCCACATATCGTTCTGACGACCGGTCTGTGAGTTTGGTATAGCTCTGGACATGTTACAGGTTGTCAGTGACATTTTTGGTAGCGGTTGCAGAGCTGGATGGATTGATCTAGGATGCGAAAAGCAGAGTGCGATAACCATAGATTCTAAGGTTCTCAAGCGCTCTTTTCAGCAGAGCACTTGTCCCAGTTGGAGCCAGATGTTATCACATATATAGTAGCTGGGCTACCATATTCTATTTTTCAGATATAGTACATTTTTCAGCCAGATCTTTTACATTTGAGATGCTGAGATGAGCAGTTTTGTCGGATCATTAATTTATTTGTGGACTATTGTACTCTCCCATGTCAGGACTGAGTCTCGGGACACTCAGATTTGAGAACTGA
Organism: Pseudotsuga menziesii; assembly: GCA_001517045.1. Lineage (NCBI taxonomy): Eukaryota > Viridiplantae > Streptophyta > Pinopsida > Pinales > Pinaceae > Pseudotsuga > Pseudotsuga menziesii. Next base: position 45,394 of record LPNX010082766.1, read on the forward strand.
TGTAGCCATTTAGTCATTTACAGAGCAGTTATTGATGCCCAGATTTATATCAGTACTTTCTCATTGGACATATGATTGTTTAGATGGATTATGTGCATGATTATGGATCAGCTTTTATTATATTGTGTTATGGTTATCATTGCTCTTATACTCATCTTTGTGACATGTATTAACATGTAGTGTCTTGATCTGGTGGTCATAATTATATGGACTTGGATGTATTTGTATTATATATTGATGTCCCTACTTAGACTTGGAAGTTCCTGATCTATACTCATTGGTTTTACCCTGCTTAGGGAGAATAGAGGTAGTCATTCCCACCATTGTTTTGGCTTTCTAGTGTTGGATTCATCTTTCACTGTCTCCACCCATCCATTTCCTTCCAATTTTGTTTTTAACCCAACTTACTACTTGACTTGTGGCATGGAGGACCTTTCCCCGCTAGAACCTTTGTTGGACAAGCCTCCCTATTTATATTGTGTCTCGGCTCTAAGTTGGTGACAAAAATTTCCTTTGGTGAGTTGGATTGTATGCCTAAATCATTTTGGTCAGTTGCCCCGATGTTTGGCATTGTGCAGAACTCCCCCTTGTCACTTGAGATGTTGTTGGCTAAAACTAAAAGCTCATGTACTACTTGTATTGGAAAATGTTATATATGCGCCCATGGAAAATGAAAAATGCTAAACTGTGTTTCTTAACATATGTGAAAAAGGGCAAGAGCAATGAAATGCCAAAATACCTCTTAAAGGGTATAAGAAAAGGTCCCAAAAGCAATGGTTAAATATATGCTATATCCAAATATTGTTGACCTTGTAAATTTGAATATGTCCCGAATGAAAGCTGCGATTAGCTATGCTTTTAAGCACTGGTGAAGTCCCAAAGGGTCATATAGGCCAAAAAGGCCATTGAAATAAAATTGATGATCCTAATGAAACTGGATCAAACTTGATGTAGACATGATGCTTAAGTTGAATCAGCACTCTCTGAACAACTCAACCATTTGTGAGGCATCGCCATTCCTTGTGTTGTTGTTTGTCCAGCGGGTGGTTATAGTGAGTATTTCCCTGCCATATCCAAAGTGTCATGATGTTAAGTAGGAAGTCATCCTTTTCCCTAGCCTTGTAAATTTCATCCTTCACCCTTCACTAGCAAATTGACTACAACTATGAAGTGAGTATAGTCCTAAAAGTCTAGTCTGAGTAATAATAAATAAAGCCCTATATAAGTATTTGGTTGATGTACCGCCAGTGAAATCACTGCTACTTGTTGTGATTGTTGCTTAAATGATTTGTAGAGCATCTCTTAGCCTTATAGCACTTGCAACAGATGGATGATAGTTTGAGTTATATTATTGGTATCTGGTCATTTACAGGTGATTATATTGTCTATTGGATGGTGTTGATGATCAGAGAGAGACCTGGAAAGGGTATGGGTATACACCCTAGATGGATTTGGACTCTCTGATTCTAATGAGCCAGTTTATTTTCAGTTTGAGGCACTTGCAGAGATGATCAGGCTCATTTTACCTTTATGATGCAATTTTTCTTCCTAGGATGATGTGTTTGAGCAGGGAGATGTTTCATTTGGATCTCCTATGACGTTGCATGGGAATAGGGGGTGCAACCACTTGATTGTAACATAGTACCCCCATCCCAGAAAGCATGGTGGGCTCAGTTTGACAACGCAGGCACCCTAGGAGGCTGTTTTGGAAGGTTCACGTTTCTCGAGGCATATTAAAAATGATTAAATGGCTATTGAAGAAATCGATTTGGGCTACTGAGGAAAATAAATGACATGGGATGAGTCATGATGATGAGAGTGATGTCCTCCGCACCTTCTCCAGTAGTTGCAGCACTTGATTGGGCCCACACCTATTTTTTGGGCATTTTTATATTATTTTCTGGAGCTTTTGGGAGGCTCACGATTTCCTCAAAGAGGCACAAAGTCAAAGAATTAAAATATTATATTATTTTATTGTGCCATGGGGCACCCATAGGGAGTTAGTTAACACTCCATGGACCCACCATGTGCTTCATTTATTTCTCGTTGAGTGGGGTACCCTCTTTATGGGTGATTTAGTCCACTTTGGTACTTTATGGTTATATTGATCCATGTATTGTATTTTGAGCTCATCTCAACCATTGATTAGAATATTTTATCTTTTAATCTTAGCCACTCGTTTTGAAAGTGGTTAGGATTTTGGTTCTCTCATTTCTATTTAAAGGAGAGAGCTTCTCATTTGTAAAGGGTCTTTGGCTCTTGGATAAGATTAATAGAAAGATCTTTTGTGGATATTTTCTGGATCTGCTTTGCATCTGGTGTTCTTCGGTGGTGATTGGAAAATATTTTGCTTCCTAGCATTCAGAATATTTTGTGAGATCTATACTCTTTTTTCGGAATCTTTGTCTTGTGTACAGGAGGGCGACTTCATCTTGGGTGTTTTTGCAGGGTGGACCTCAACTCGCTTGGACTGGTTTCGCCTATGACAGGGGGTTTTCATTAGTTTCATTGTGATCTATGATTGCATCTTGTTACTTTTATGTAGAGATTGCCTTTCTTTCATGATACGACAAATTTGATATTGTTGACGTTTGCTTGTGCAGGAGAGAGGGTGCATTGATCACCTGGAGCACAACGTTGGTCTTAGAACTCACTCATAGCTTCCAGAATTGATCGGGATGGCAGGGATCATCATCAACAAGGAATCTACAAGAATTTCCGGGTAAGATCTTACAGGGAAGTCTCTTCTCTTTCAGATCTCAATCCATTGTACGTTCTTTCCTTTAATTTTATGAAAAAACTCCTAAACAATAAAATCCAAAAAAATATTTAATTGGAGAACTGCTTGATCTTTTGAGCAAACCATTTCTGGGTTTTGTAGTTCGGGCACCCCCCTCACTGAATCATCCTTAACTCTGTCCTAATTCTGACTGGTTTTCCATAGATCTGACTTTTTGACTGCTCAAACCTCAATGCCCCACTGAAAATTTGACTTTTCCAGAATTGACTTTTTCTAGAAAATAATTACATGGGTGTGTAGATCAGGTCTTCCTCATTCCAAAACATCGCCAATGCTGAGCTAGTTCCTTCCAGGTTGCCCTAGATCTCAAAAATTGACTTTCAGCCTCCTAGCCCCCCTCATCAGATTTTGACTTTTCCAGATATGATTTTTCCTGAAATTTTCTGATTTGGGTTTGTAGATCGGGCCATCCTGATCTCATTTCCATCCCAACGCTGAGCTGATGGTCTCCCAGTGGCTCTAGATCTGCATATTTTCCGATCCAAACCCTAGCGCTAGCCCTCCTTTTGTTGATTTTCCTGTAACCTGAATCTTTCGGGCCAAATCCTTTTTTGGGTCCATAAATCAGGACATATTCCAGGTGGGTTGACTGAAACGTTGTGCTGATACTGACTCCATTACCCAAGGCTGAACAGGCATTGATCTCCAAGCATAGCGCTAGCCCTTCCTGACCTCTTTCCCCCGAAAGTTGACCATTCCTTGATAACTCAGGTTACCTGATACTTTCATATCTTTCACCGAGTCTATCTCCTTGGTACTAGACAGTCCCAAATTTGTCCTTGCTCACCCTGTCACAGTTACGTTTCCCAAGACAGTGGTCATCTTCATCAGTTGCTAGTACCTAAACCCTAGAGCTAGGGTTTCCATTTACCTTACACCTTATGTACCTCAAAGCCACATTTGATATGTTCTGGTGTCTAGGTTTGATCTCTCTTATCAGGAGTAGATCCAGGTCTCCCTGTTGTTGTCTTGGACTTAGATAACATAAAGTGAGACTGCCTTGATTGACATGGCAACCATCCATTTGGGAGTCTAGGAAGTCTTGGTTACACCTCCCTAGTTGCTTGCCCCTCTACCATCTATCCTAGATCCATCATACATAGGAAACTACAAGGTTGGTGATAACACCAACTTAGAGACAAAGAACCTGATGATCTAAAGAAAGCAATGGAGATAGCTGAAAATATAGACATAAACATGCAATCTACATGAAAGTCTAATGTTCCACGATTTGTTAGAGACACTACTTCATCTTCCAAAACTCAGGATACCAAAGGAAAAATAGTAGAACGTGAAGGAAAGGATGAAGGCAAGGAATCAACGAAAGAGGTAGTTTACATGTTGAAACAAATGATGATAAACTGTACCTCCCAGATGAATGCTATGCAAAATAGGATAAACAACATGGAAAAAGCACAAGTTTCTCAAAATCATAAAAACTTCCAACCTACACAAAGCCAAGAGTGGAAAACGAAGTATCCCCCTTATGAGCAGATACCTCCAAATCAACTTGAAACAAACAACATGGTAATTGATGAGGTTCCTACCTATTGTCGGTCTTGTGATGAACTTCATGAAGAATCTACTTGTCCAAAATTCTACTACATTATGGAACAAGAACAAATGGAAATGAATAACTTTGTAGGACATCCTAGAGGTCATGACTACATAAAAAATGTAGGGGAAGTTCATAATATTTCAAAAGAAAAATGGAAGCAAGCCAAGGACTACAGTCAGGGAAAGGATAATGCTACTAAGATTTTTGGTGAAAAGCCTTCACCTGAACAGTTTATGGAGAGGTACAAAGGGGTGGTTTATCATAGGAAGAAAAACATGATCCCAACCAAGTCAAGTCAGCATATGCCAAAGGTAAAAACTCCTTCCCCTCTAGATCTAAACATTGATTTGGGTAATTGGTTGTCAAGTGCTAAGGTTTCTGTCCCTGTAATTGAGATCCTCAAAATTCCAAGTCAAAGAGATATTTTTATGAAAACCTTAGCAGAACCTAAGGAAAATATAGTTGAAAAATCTGAGGAAACCATTAGAGGAAATTTGAGGTCTAAATTGGGATTCCTAAGGAAAATGATAAAATAATAGTTAAAATAATAAAATAATAGTTATTATTTTGGAGGAAGAATGAAAAAAACTACTTTTTTGTTCGTATTTTTGAAATATCTCCGTGTGTTTTAACTCAAATTTCGAGCGGGAGAGCTCGTTGGATGCGAAATTTAATTCGACATCCAACAAGTACCCACACTGCATACTTTTGACAGACCTCGCTACTCCAAAAAAAAGAAATGCCCGGAAAAACGTGACGATGACATCTTCATCACGTTTTTTCAGGTATTTCTTATTTTTGGGGTAGAGGGGTCCGTCAAAAGTATGCAGTGTGGGAACTTGTTGGATGCGGAATTAAATTCCACATCCAACGAGTTCTCCCGCTTGAAATTTGAGTAAAAAGTATGCAATGTGGGTACTCGTTGGATGCGGAATTAAATTCCGCATCGAACAAGCTCTCCCGCTTGAAATTTGAGTAAAAACATAGGGAGATATGTCGAAAATACGAACAAAAAAAGTAGTTTTCTTTTATGACAAATATGTCAATTCAACCATTGTGGATGACTCATTTTATTGAAATCTATTGGTTCTTGAATTCCAACTCACAAAATTGATTGTTGGCCCATTTTCTTATAAGGCCCATTTTAGACCCCAAATTTCCTCTAATGAACTATTGAGAAGCCTAAAGAGAAACTAGTTAACTCAAAAGAAAGTGAGAAAGATAAACATAAAGAAGATTTGTCTAAGAAACTGAGTAACTTTAATGAAGATGTCCCCATCATCTTGCATTGTAGGGATCTTAATAAAAAAGATCATCCTGCCTTCTACATTTCTTTGATTACAAAGAACAAATTGTTGCACAATTGCATGCTTGATTCAGGTGCATCATCAAACATCATGACTAGAAAAGTCATGGAACAAATGGGCTTAACTATCTCAAGGCCTTACCAGAATGTATGTGCCATGGATTCAAAGGGGAATTGATGTTGTGGGTATAATTCTAAATTTTCCAGTCAAACTAGCAACGTACCCTGACATAGGTGTAACCATGGACACAATGGTCATTGATGTTCCTAACAGATGGGGAATGTTGTTGTCAAGAAAGTGGGCTACCTCTCTAGGAGGATCTATTCAAATGGACTGGACTTATGCCATGATTCTTGCTTCTAAAGACGCACATGTCAAATTATATAAAGAAAGGGAAAGAAAGTATCATGTAGAAGATCTAGATGAGCCACATAATGAGTATATTTGTGAAACAGACAATCTTGGGAACCATGCAATATATGCTAACTATCTCATACCCATTTGAGAAAAAGCTAATGATGAGGAATTCGATCACCTATGGAGAATGAGTTTTGATAAAGCTTGTTCCAAGGCTGGGAAAGGGGCAAGCATTGTTATAACTTCACCATCACATAAAATATTCAATTTTGCATACAGACTTGATTTTGATGTATCTAATAATGTAGCAGAGTATGAAGCACTATTGCTAGGACTTGAAATTGCTAAAGATATGGGAATTCATGTGCTCAATATTAAAGGTGATTCAGATCTGATTATTTCTCAAGTCAAAGGAACATTTGCATGTAAAATTGAAAGACATAAGAAATATAGGAATGTGTGTGGGACACGTGGAATTATTTTCGAGCATTGAACATTGTGGCCATCCCACATTCTGAAAACTATGAAGCAGACAAACCTGCTGTGGCAGCTTCAACTTTGGAATTTTCTAAAGAATTGATCAAAGGAGATGGAAAATTTGAAATAAACTTCAGACCTTCAATACCTAACAACATAAATAATTGGCAAGTTTTTAAAGATGATAGTCAAATTGTAAAATTCATTAACAATATGCATGAGTTTTCTGACTGTCAGATAAATTTTCAGGATGAGAAAGATACAAATATCAAAGAAGAAGATCAACCTATGAATCGCATCCCAAAGAATGATGTTGAATGGGAAAGCACTTTTGATAGGCATGATAGATATAAGAAAAAGGAAACAGTAAAACCTATGAATTTCATAGAAATAAACATTGGTACTGAAAAGGAACCAAGAAACATAAAAATTGGAAAAGGTACTTCTAAAAAAGAAAGAAAGGACCTGATTGATCTTGTAAAAGAATACAGAGATGTATTTGCTTTTATTTATGATGAGCTAGAAGCTTATCGGGATGATGTATTCCAGCATACAGTCCCGTTAAGGCCTGAAACCAAACCCTTAAGACAAAAATTGAGAAGGATAAATCCCAAGTTAGCACCCATGGTCCAAAAGGAGTTACAAAAGATGTTGGTTGCAGGCATTATTGCCCCAACAAGGCATTCATCATGGTGTTCAAACTTGGTCGTGGTCAGAGAAAAGAATGGACAACTGAGATTATGCATAGATTTCCAAAACTTAAATATCTCGTGCATGAAAGGTGCAATTACCCTTTACCGGATATGGAAACCTTACTTCAAAGAGTAACGGGATCAAGGATAATATCTATGTTGGATGGTTTCTCAGGTTACAATCAGGTGTTTGTTAAGAAAGAAGACCAACACAAGACTACCTTTACTTCACCTTGGGGAACATTTGAGTACTTAAGAATGCCCGTTGGTATTTTGAATGCAGGTGCTACTTTCCAAAGAGCCATGGATTATGCTTTCAATGAGATAATTGGAAAAATTATAGAAATCTATCAAGATGACCTTAATGTTTTTTCCAAGGAAAGATTAAATCACGTAACCCATCTCAAGAAGGTTTTTAAAAGATGTAGAATGTATGGCATATCTCTAATCCACCAAGTCAGTACTAGGGGTTGATGAGGGTAAATTATTGGACACATCATTTCCAAAGATGGGGTCAAAATTGACCCAAATAGGGTTGAGGCCATAAAAAGAGTCCTTTTTCCTACCAATAAGAAAGACCTACAATCTTTTAATGGCCAAATAAACTTCATAAGAAGATTTATACCAAACTTATGGGATCCAATCATGAAAGTAAACCTCATTGATCAAAGGATAATGAAATATCAGAAACAAAGGTTTCTAAGGGGAATGGACATAAAAACTGAAGGATTCAGAACCAATTATTCTAGCATAAACTTAGTATGAGTACTTGATGCCCCTATATCATCCACAAATGTCTTATTTATACATTATTAGTCATGATTGAGATAGCTGGAGAGTGGTTTTGAGGAGATACACCCAAAAAAGTACTTTTCCAACCATTTAGTTTCACTAATTTCAAGGTTCTTTATATTTGTTTTTGTATATTTTCAACACACGCTCTTTTCCTTATAGTGGATCAAGGTGTGTGTGCCCTCAAAACCATGCTTCTTTTAGTGAAAAATGGTATGAAAAGAGTTGGTAGGTTATTCTGTGGTGGGATCATCACTTTTGAATGGCTCAAAAATATGATTTAGGTCCTGTAGAAACTATTAACAACTCTTTATATGACATTAGGGACATTTGAGATCAATTAAGTACAATTGGATGCCAATAGTGATGTGATTTGATACCATTAGGGTCACTAAAATGCCATTAGGTTCATTAGGGTTCCATTGAGGTAACTAAACTGCCAGATGTCATTAGGTTCATTAGGGTGCCATTGAGGTAACTAAAGTGCCAATTAGTGTTATAACAAAAGATAGAGTTATTCCTTAAGTGCTAACAATCTCCTAATCAAACAATCTCCCAAGAGTATCCTTATGCATAATCTCCTAAAAGTTTCCTCTGTGGATAACACAACATTGCAGGAGTAAAATTTTTAATATTCTACATATTTTTTGATTATATGCATCCTTGAAATTAAAGTTTACAAGATAAAAAATATCTAAAAGAAATCCAAAAGATCAATGGAAACATGACTATTAACGTTATTTAAATAGAAAACATGTTGTACATAAAGCACACAGATAAACATAATTATCATTAAAACAAAATACAAAATAGACATCCAACAAAGAATACAGGGTCATAAATAGAAAACATGTTGTACATAAAGCACACATATAAAATAATTATCATTAAAACAAAATACAAAATAGACATCCAACAAAGAATACAGGGTCATAAATGGTAGGAATCATCATAAATCTTGGAAATCAGAATTCTGATTTACAATTAATCCCTAGGGAATCGTTTCATAGGTGCATTGAGATTAAAAGAAAAGGACAGATCAAGGATAATTTTCGTCGTTCTTGACCTTTCATTTTGGACTTTTAAAGAAAAGATTGACCTTTCATTTTGGACTTTTAAAGAAAAGATTAGTGTCTAGTTTTATGAAGATGTTGAGGTATATATGCTTTTATAGGATAGTTTTTGCACCCATTGTATAGTAAACTACAATGTAAATGCAATATGCACATGAAAACCATAATTTACATCCCACAATCCAACTTTTTATGTGTAGCAGTTCCTGAAGTGTTACTTGGCTACATTTCAACTACATGAAAACCATAATTTACATCCCGCAATCCAACTTTTGATGTGTAGCAGTTCCTGAAGTGTTACTTGGCTACATTTCAACTACATGAAAACCATAATTTACATCCCGCAATCCAACTTTTGATGTGTAGCAGTTCTTGAAGTGTTACTTGGCTACATTTCAAATAAGAGCTATGCATAGGAAAATGATAGTTACAACAAATCACAGATCTTAGGAAATAGAAAACAACAATGCAAAACTAAATTTCACACTTTCTTAAACTTGTAGCCTATCATTAGCAATGTATTATGTATGTATATTAACATCTACATTCAACTTCTATTTAAATCATATAAAATGAGATAAACCATTTCAATATTCTGTTAAATTACATTATAAAGATTAGACATAATTTGTAAATGGAAACCAAAAAAATAAAGGAATCAACCTCCATCAATGTTGTTCAGACTTGTAGATTAGCATTTCTCATCACCTTGGTAAGATTCCAACTCTAAGGGTGCTAAGATATCAACAAATGCATTTCTCATCACCTTGGTAAGATTCCAACTCTAAGGGTGCTAAGATGTCAACAAATGCAATTAAAACAAATCACACATGATTTATAACTCAATCACTTTTTTTTGGGTTGCAATGTATTCTACTAATAACCATGGCATCTAATTTCCATGGGTAAGATGCCATTTAGTTTCCATGGGAAATATTCCAACTCTAAGGGTGCTAGGATATCAACAAATGCAGTTAAAACAAATCACACATGATTTATAACTCAATCACTTTTTTTGCAACCTTTATAACTCAATCACTTTTTTTTGGGGTTGCAGTGTATTCTACTAATAACCATGGCATTTACTTTCCACCATGGATAAATTAAGGTATTCTACTAATAACCATGGCATTTAATTCCCGTGAATAAATTAACAATGGCTTTGACCATTTAAATATTGCAGTATTCTACTAAATCACTAATTGCATGATGAAAATTAAAGTTCATAAATAAGATATACATAATTTCATTAATTGCAAAAAATAATCATAGTAGAGAAAAATAATACATCAAAGTGTGAAATAATTAGAGTCAAATAAAGAATATACAATCCACATGGAATGCAAAGACAGAGCTAACTAGAATTAGCACCAAGAAGAAAATGGAAAAGATTAAAATGTATAACCTTTCTTATCATCTCCTGAATACTCGACCTTTAAGAATTAGCACCAAGAAGAAAATGGAAAAGATTAAAATGTATAATCTTTCTTATCATCTCTTGAGTACTCGACCTTTAAGAATTAGCACCAAGAAGAAAATGGAAAAGATTAAAATGTATAATCTTTCTTATCATCTCTTGAGTACTCGACCTTTAAGGATATTGCATGTCTGTTGACAAGGATGATATATAATTCTGTAAAACACTTTTAACTCCAGCTATAAGAATAAAACAATCGAATATTCTACTAAATTTCTAATCTGGTGTTAGAAAGAATCATTTTAAAAACCAGAAAATATGATCTTTAATTGGAAAATAATGCAAAATAGATATATTCAAAATAGATAATAAAAATTAGCATGAAAAATAAACCAAAACACAAATCACTCTTAAATTAAAACAAAATAATAATAATTAAGTACATACTCACCATCAACCAACAACAAAAACTATCATGATAAAATGGCCTATAAAGCATGGATCAATTGAGCATGAACTGGAAGCATCCATAAAACACCCTGACTAATTTGAAGCATGAATCTCATGGCATCATATAACATCATCACATTGCAGCATGGCATCATCAATAGCACAGGAAATGAAACATAAGTAGGACGTGAGATAGAAATACTTTCTTATTTATTGACTTATAAGAAAGAAACATGTATCGAGAGCAAGTAGCACACTCTATAACATGTGAATAAGTTCGTAGCACAGGAAATGAAACATAAGTAGGACATGAGATAGAAATAATTTCTTATTTATTGTCTTATAAGAAAGAAACATGTATCGAGAGCAAGTATCACACTCTATAACACTTGAATAAGTTTGAAGCCAAGTGTAGCTTTGTCAGTATTCTTTTCTAGATTCCACCTTACTTAAAAAACAAACAAACAAGCAATTTCTTGACACAGTTGGATTGTAATTTATTGATTAGCAAAGCATTTAATTTCCATCAAGAAACTACAAGCATTACATAAATTCCTAAATATTTCCTATCAGTGAAATATTCTTAACATTACAGAAATTCCTAAATAAAATATTTTCTATCAATGAAATATTCTTAAGCATTGAAATATTCCTAAATATGTCTGATCATATGCATCCTGGAAATTACGCTCTGAAAGTAAGCATTGAAATATTCATAAACATTTCCCATCTCATGCATCTTGGAAATTAAAAAGATTACTTAGATAAAAAAAATTGTGAAACTAATCTAGAAAATTAGTGAAACAGTTTTATCCAGTAAACCTACATTAGAATATTCTGCAATATCTTACTAGTAAATTAAGAGTTAGAAAAAAATGTTAAAACCAAACAGAACCAGTGAAAACCTCAATAGAGAACATAAACTGCACTTGATGAATTTGAGTCATCCGATGAAGAAAGAAGCAAATGCACTTGATTAATTCGAGTCATCAGATGAAGAAAGAAGCAAATGATGAAAAAAGAACAACATCACATAAAGGGAAAATTAATGAGTTCAAGTCATCGGATGAAGAAAAAATCAAATGAAAAAAAAAGAACAGCATCACAGATATCCAATTTGAGGCATGCACTGGAAAACATTTATTTGAGTAGTCTTTATCAGAAAGAATTTGAGGCATTGACTGCAAAACATTTATTTGAGCAGAAAGATTATTGCCCACAACTTTTTTTAAATAGCATTGCAAAATGCCTAGCAGCCGAATCTTCGATATCCTGTTGAGAGGTCAATTTAAGACTGCCATGATCCTCAATCTTCTAGATAGAGTCGTCTCTCCTTCATTGTTAGGAAAAGGCATGAAAAAACCGAGTGTTTTTGTCTCCTTTAGTAATCCACAATGCTCTGCTTTTCATATGACAAAAGCTGTCTTCTTTTCGCTCTTAAACGTTAAACGTTAGGCAAAGTGATCTGAAACTGCAATCATGCAATCAAGAAGTTGATTCTGCTTTCTTTATCAATATTAAAATTAATATCTTGATTCTTCTTTCTTATCCAATATTAAAAGTAATATTAAAAGGCAGGTTAAGGGAGCTTAGAGGGGGAAGGCTATAGTGAGGTAGATAATAAAAATAACTTTTAGGTTGTAAGGTAAGGTCTTTAGCATATGATTCATGGTTATAAGATAATAGCTATAAAATAAGGTCTTAGCATACTATCATAAGTAATGCATGCAAGTTTATATGATCATAAGTGATGTAAGTTCAACAAGATTTTAGTAGATTATTCTAATCTAAGAAGAGGAAATTTTACCTATTTTGGATTAAAGAGTGGCAATTATCCAAGAAATAAAGACATAATACATTCTATACACTCTTTCTAAAATAGAGGCAAATATGTACATTCTATATATATATATATATATAACTGCCTAGTAATATAAATGGATATATATAGCTCTCTGATAATATATGTAATATAGGATTATAGCTGCCTAGATTTTTGTAACATCCACTCGCTAGCAAATTGTGATTTCTATAATATCCACTACTCACAAGCAAACGTCACAGGTTTCAGCAAACTTAAAACTCAAAAAATGCAATAAAATAAACCTTAAACAATATAAAATCCATAATTGCAACAAAACGACGACAATTTTGCAAAAACTAATGTTGTTAATATCAAATGTAAATGTTAATTAATAAATATTTTTCTTCATGTTAAAAAAAGGAGTAACTACGCAACAAAACAAAAACAATTATGTAGCACCACTTTGGTTGCACGAAATACTTACGAACGCTGCAAAGTCAGTGTCAGGGAGGCCGTTTTCAATTCCTAGATCTCCTACATGTCATACTAGAAAATGATACTCCTTTTATTGTAACACCACTTTGGTTGCAGTCAATTTTGTAAAACATCACTTTTACGTTTTAGGTACAATTTCCTTAAAATCATCTCTATACCATTATTTCTTTTCAATATTCAATCATCTTTTTACCACCAAATTCTTATAATAATTTATACTTCTTTAAAATCTCAATCCCTACCATGTTTACCATTATTTCTTTTCAATATTCAATCATCTTTTTACCACCAAATTCTTATAATAATTTATACTTCTTTAAAATCTCAATCCCTACCATGCATACATAATAATAATCCTTGGAGTTTTTCAAGGATTGACAAGTTGAATGGAGAAAGATATTAAAAAGGGGAAACGAGGTCACAATTATTGCAAGCTTCAGTTACATGATTAGAATCAAAATGATGGGATGATGCATGTGATAGTTGTTGTATTCATCCGAAAGAGGAAATCTCCACACTGTGGCCAGTTAATGTCGATGGGCGCTGACAACAAACATTTTCTATTGTTGCTTCTCATGCTCACCGCCATGTGGCCAGTTAATGTCGATGGGCGCTGAAAACAAACATTTTCTATTGTTGCTTCTCGTGCTCACCGCCATGACAGCCTTCGGCATTTCTCAAATGGCATCATTCCTATGGTGTAAAGTAACCGGTATGCCTCCTATGGTGCTAATTGTCACATATATATGTCATGTGTCAACATATCTATGGTACCAACACCTCATATGCCTCATGGACCAAGGTTTTGTGGTGCCATGTGTCAAGATCTCTATGGTACCAACAACTCATATACCATGTGTTACAACTCATGACTCTTTTCCCCACATGGCATGGTTCATCAGTGTAAGTGGGATCATTTCTATGGTGCCAAATGTCAAGAATCTATGGTTTCCAAAGCCAAGGTTTGGTGTCAAGTGTCACACCTCCTTGCCCCATGAGTTCGATGTCTATTGCACCATGTTTCACAATCCTTTGCGTATGCCATGGTTTATATGGGCCAACTGCCACAACTCCTATGGTGCTATGTGTCCAGGGGACATTATTGGTACCAAATTTCACAATTTTATGGCACCACACAACCTCATTTCTTTGGGGTCACATGTCATGTTTTCGACTAGTCAACTCGTAGCACCTATCATTAGAAGTATAGCATGGCTTGATGGCATCGTAGCACCTATTATTAGAAGTATAGCATGGAATGATGGCATTGGGCACCACATTGAATGAGTTTTAAATCCCTAAAAAAAAATGCCATTATAGAGAGAAAGGATGAGGCTAAGAAATCACTAAATATAATAATAAGGAAAACCAACCATGTCCAACAATTTCTTGGGCTCTTTTCGCTTAACAACATACACCAAAATCCCTCAATTCTCAAGATCTTTTAAAAATATTTTATCTCGATAAAATCAATTCATTGTGGCGACCACAATAACATCTGTTAATTTATGATCAGGCATGACAGACTCGAACCGCCCACTTCTTTCTTGTAAGACAGGTGCTCTTCCATTGAGCTAACATCCTTTTGTTAGAAAATGAGACTTACATGTGTAATAAATTAACTTTAGTGATTTATGCTACAAAAGTTAGGGTTGGGTTGTTATTAGCTTTTAGGATTTAGACAAATAAAACCTTGCAACCCGTTTAAAAGAGAACTGAATGCCATTGCAATAGTGTGAAGTGTTTTAGTAATATAATATTGTGTTATTTTGTTTGTCTATTTCTCATGGCTAGCTTCTTCACTAAACCTTGAATAGGGTTTCATCATTTAGTGATCTAGTACCTTTGTAAACCCTAACCTTCTTCCTTTTGTTTTGCCTCGCAAAGATACTTAATGCATTCATCCATGTAACCCTAACCATCTTCCTCCTATTGTTTTGCTTAGAAAGGAGGTCAGATAATTACAAAGGCAAACCTTAACCTTCTTCCTATTGTTTTGCTTTGCAAAGATACTCAATGCATTCATCCATGTAACCTTAGACATATTCTTCCTATTGTTTTTCTTAGAAAGGAGGTCGGATAATGAAAATGGAGAAGATAGGCTAAGCAAGGAAACCATGATATCTAAATTTATCTTCCATCTCATCACCATTCCATGGGATGATAGTATAGTAAGGCGTAAGAAACCTACCAACACAATCAAGGACCATTTTTTACTCAAATGTTCTTCATGCTATGGGATCAAAAGACAATTACTTTACCTCGTTAAAAACGCACTTAGTACTCTTCAAACTCTTGTGGATTATAACGACCAGAAATGCCTAGCCCTCTTCCGCCAAAGGATGTATTGTTTTTATTTTGTTGCCTAAATCACTCCAAAGCAACATGGCCCACTAAAAAATGTTGTAGTAAGTGTATTAAGTATATATGTTAAATAAATAAAATAATATTTATCAAAAAAATGAAATCATTGGAAAATAATTTATAGATTTTTTTACAAATGTTGTGGGCATCTCTTCCTTTCATGGATTTTTCATTAAGGTAGATCATCATATTTCTCGATAGTACTACATTTTCCAAATATCTTGCTAAGAGCTAGAGACCAAGGATCATTTTGTACCCAAATTCTCTTCATGTTATGAGATCGAAAGACAATTACTTTACCTTGTTAAAAACCCACTTGGTTCTCTTCAAACTCTTGTGGCTTATAACGACTAGAAATGCCTAGCCCTCTTCCTCCAAAGGATGTACAACTTTCATCGATGACTTATTAAAGGAAAGTTACCCAATCTGACATGTGCTAGACTGATTATATCTTAATTCCAACCCTAGGAGGAAGAGGCCCCATAGCCAACTTCCAATCATACATGATAGATTCATGAGGTGTCATATATCGTCCCATTGGTTCCCATGGTTGCACACCCATTACACATTTCTTAGTGGCATTAATGTTAAAATTTTCTCCAAAGCAACAAGTCATTACCAAAGACCCTCCTTAGGCTTCTTCATTATTCCCATTCCATTGTGTTGGTGCTTTAAAATGTTTTTTTATCATTTTCCTTATTTTAGGTTCTCCAAAGGAACAAGTCTCAACCAAGGAACCTCCTTCATGAGCTTCTTTAGTACTCCCCATCTCAATGGATTGGCGATTTCTAGTGCTTTTAACATTTTCATTCTTTTAGTTTCTTTTCATCTCTTTTAGTCATTCCTTGGGGATGTATTTTTTCCTCCCCTTTGTCATCTTTATCTATTGTATTCATTTTACAATTACATGCATCAATTTGATCTTTACTAAACATTAATATTTAGATTAAATTAAATCAAGTATTATACACAAAATATTATATATAACCCCGAGGAAGATTTAAGTGTCACTAGAATCATTTTTCCTTGTGATTATTTTTTAAGGATTCATGACATGCATACCTACTCATTTCCTCTTTTTTTTTCTTTCCGATCAATGGATTGACCTCCACAATTGTGTTGGTTTAGTCCCCTTGACAATCATAATTAAGCACAATTACCGGATTCATCCCTAGGATTAACCACAGTCGAATCATATTCTTCCTAATCGAATTCTTGAATTCTTCATCATATTCTTCCACCTAGTTTTTACCAATCTAAATTTGTTTACATAGGATAAATGTATGATAATTAGGGTTAATTAGGGTTAGGGTTCCGAATCCCCAATTCCTAATTTTGGGATGAGTGCCACACCCGTATCGGATTCTTCAATCAATTCTGATTGCACCCACGGTTCGTGTAACCTTGTAATTAAGAAATCCACTACAAATTAGGATATTGTTACCTGTGCACCTTCACCCAACTCGAGACTTGTAAAAGCTAGCCTAAAATGAAACAACACTCCCCCTAGTGGCTCTCATGGCACCTAAAGTAACTACTTCTAGGTTTGAACTTGCAACTTTCCATAGTCTAATTTCTTGATTTTTTGCTACAGATTGTAAGTATACTTAACGGGACACCAAATCACATTAATTATTGTTGCAAGGCATATAATCTCATTATATTCCAAAAATATGATTTTCAAATTTTCAAAAACTTTAAATTAAATTTCAATTTCAATTTAAATCTAAAGAACAAAAATCTAAAATTAATTACCATTTCACGCAATATTACATACATAAACATTTTAGTATTAAATATTAAAATATTTATAAAAAAAATCATAAACTACTATAAACTTATAAATCCAAAAATATTTTGATTAGAAAGAGAAAAAGGCAATGTAAGCAAGGGTCGATAATACATTACTTGTCAATAATACCTTTGTGGTATCTTGTAACAACTATTGTGACAATGATCAAAGTTCAAATCTTAGTGGGCACGCTCTTCCCATACATGGAGAGAAAAATTTAGTGTAAGCAAGGGTCAATAAGAAAAATTTAGTGTAAGCAAGGGTCAATAAGAAAAATTTAGTGTAAGCAAGGGTCGATAATACATTACTTGTCAATAATACATTTGTGGTATCTTGTAACAACTATTGTGACAATGATCAAAATTCAAATCTCAGTGGGCATGCTCTTCTCATACATGGGTTTTGTCAATGTTGTTATTTAATTATATTAAATATCGTACATAGTCTTCTAGAAAACTATTGTCTGGTGTTGACGAGGTAAAAATTGGGTCAAACCCAAGTGGTTGTGGGATGGAGTGTAATCCTCCCCACCCAAGTTCTATTCCCCTCAGTGACATGTTGAGTTATATTGAGTATATTGTTGTAATGAATTCAAGCCTTATTGTCAACTTGGCCTTGTGCCCTAAAGAATCTAGTGTTTACCCTAAGTACCATCCTTGAAATGAGGGGGGCGAAATGCCTTGGGGCTTTCCCCGAGATAATTTACCTAGAAAAGAAAGGCATCAATAAACCTAGGTTAGTCGAATGTGGCTATGGATAATATTGAATATTGTTGATGTAACATTTAGAAACACTATTGTGTAGTGTTCACTAACTATTAACAATCCTTATTTTTCACTTATGTGTGTGCATGGGGACCCATATAAAAAATACCTTAATCACGTAAATTTTAAACAACATATATATGGAGGAATTCAATTTTTCATTGGAGAGAAGGTCTGTTATGGGGGAGTTTGAAGAAGAGATCAATTTTATGAGATGGAAGAAGATTCGATTTTCTCCAACAAAGAGTAAATCCTCCAATCATTGAAAGCATGAACCTTGAAGAGAATTTACCAGAAAAATAAGGAGATTAAAGCAAGAAAATGGTGTTATATGCAAAGTTTAGATTATGTCCAAGTTCATTTTTGTTGTTCTCGTTTTCGCTAATATAAACATCTAAACAATAGATTACAAGATGTCAAATTTTGAGTGAGCTCTTCAAGTCAAAGCCCTACTCCAGCAAACAAAACAAGCTAAATGGAGAAGGATATTAAAAAGGGGCAACTAGGTCACAATTATTGCAAGCTTTAGTGACATGATCAGAATAAAAATGATGGGATGATACATGTGACAGCTTTTGTATTCATCTGAAAGAGGAAAAAGCCACATTGTCGCCGGATAATGTCGATGGGCACTAACAACAAACATTTTCTATTGTTGCTTCTCGCGCTCACTGCCATTACAGCCTTCGGCATTTCTCAAATTGAATCATTCCTATGGTGTCAAGTAATTGGTATGCCTCCTTTGGTTCTAAGTGTCACATCTATATGCCATGTGTCAATATATCTATGGTACCCATACCTCATATGCCTCATGGACCAAGGTTTTTTGGTGCCATTTGTCAAGATCTCTATGGTACCAACACCTCATATGCCATGTGTTACAACTCATGACTCTTTACCCCACATGGCATGGTTCATCAGTGTAAGTGGGATCATTTATATGGTGCCAAATGTCAAAAATCTACGGTTTCCAAAGCCAAGGTTTGGTGCCAAGAGTCACACCTCCTTGCCCCATGTTTCACAATCCTTTGCATATGACATGGTTTATATGAGACAATTTTCGCAACTCCTATGGTTTTATGTGTCCATGAGACATTATTGGTACCAAATTTCACAATTTTATGGAAACACATGACCTTATTTCTTTGGGGTCACATGTCATGTTTTGTACTAGTCAACTCGTAGCACCTATCATTGGGAAAATAACATGGCTTGATATCATTGGGAACCCCATTCACTGAATTTTAAATCCCTCAAACAACAATGCCATTGCAGAGAGAAAGGACGAGGCTAAGCAATCACTAAATATAATAATAAGGAAAACCAACCATGTGCAACAATTCCTTGGGCTCTTTTCTCTTAACAACATACACCAGAATCCCTCAATTCTCAAGATTTAAAAAAAAAATATCTCGATAAAATCAATTCAATGTGGTGACCACATGTAATGGCATAAGGCATCATTAAATTATAAATAATTTCCTTTGGCTCAAGGTTTGGACTGGATTGGGACGACGAAGGTAGGAGCTCTGAGTGCGCAGGGACACCAGTCGGGGGTTGGGATTCCCCTTGTGAGAATGACAACGGAGACCCCCCTGAGCCTGGCTCCATAGGGGAGTGGAGGCGGAAGCGAGATCGCATGCAGAAGAAAGGAAGGAACGGGAGCAAGAAAGAGATTGAGGAGATTGGGCCAAGGACAAATACAAGAGAAAACTCATTATTTATAATAACATGAAGAGGCCCAATGGATAAATATTACCACTGGGTAGATAAAGACAGCCTATGCAAGCTCACCACTTCTAAGAGTTGTCTTACAACTATGACAACTGTAGAGTTGGATATTTGTTTGGAAAAGAACACCAACAATACCCCCCTCCTCTCCGCTCCCCAAAAAAAGCAAAATAGAAGGAGTAATCAAATAAATACAAAAATGGATCCCAAAATAAAATCCTGCTAAGGCATCCATGTACAAAATCGCATACGCAAAGAAAAAGAGAATAAACCCATAGGAAAAAAAGTTCCTTCCTAAAAAGGAGTAAACAACATAAAAATGTATGAAGGAAGGAGGACTCAAGATGACACTCCAATGACAATTTCCTTCACCCCAAGCATCGATCGCAACTATCGAAGAAAAGAAAATGTAAAAGGTTTAATGAAGATGTCTACAACTTTCTCTTGAGTAGGAAAATACTCTAAACTAAGAACACCATCCTAAATGAGTTGTTGAATGAATTACATGTGAATTTCTATGCATTTTTTCCTCTAATGCTCCACTAGGCTATGATAAATAGGTATGGAACTTTGAGTATCACATTAAAGAGTGGTGGGGTGATCTTGGTTAATTCTAAATTCTATCATCAGTTGTCGAAGCTAAATGACCTCTTGACTAGCATAGAATCGCAACATAATACTCATGTTATACATGAGATAATGGAATCATTGATTGCTTTTTTCAATACTAGGCAATAGGAGCAAATTCTAGGTGATATAAAAAACCAGATGTGGACATTGGATCATCAACTAAACTATCCCAATCGCAATGAGTGAAACCCATAAGTTGAGAGGCACCTAAAGTATGCCGAATGCCAAAATTGGTAGTGCCCTTAATGTACCTCAGAATTTGCTTGGCTACCTTCTAGTGACTCTAATGAATAAATTTAGAGAACTAAAAGACACACTTGCAAATGAGATGATAGGTCATGTATGGGTAAAATTCAATAGACTCCCAACTAATTTCCTTGTAACACCCCGGTTTTGCCCACGTTTGCAATAAAAATGTATATGGTGTATATATTTATTTAATCGTGGTGTGGAGCTCAAGGCAAAATCCCCACCATCGATTTAGCATTTTATGTTTCAGCGATTAAAATCGTTGCCGATGGTATTTCATGCTAGCTACGCACATTATAATTTTGGACGTCATGTACATATGCAGTTTAATTAAAATACCCACAACCAGCTATGTCAGTGCAACAATTAATGATATGGGGGCATGATTCCCTAAGGATAATGGGGGGGGGATATTAAAACCTTGAGCCATAGGGGAGAATCCAAGTGTCAAAGGGAGAACCCATCAAGATGTCAACCACCGGTCTTGCCTTATTCACTAGCCACTTAATTCTCCAAGGAGTTAGTTGGGGAAGTTATTTACTTGGGGATTGGGAGGTATGGGCAGCCATCATTTCTGGGCAAGGTCATAAGCCTTTGACCACACACATGCCCAAGGGGAGATCATTCACCCATTACCCTCACGTGGAAGGAAAAAACGACACTATTCACTCAGGAAGTTGCATCCCTCATTCACGCAGCGGATTTTCCTCATGCACTCACGCAGCTGATCTTCCTCACGTTTTTGGAAAGCTGTTGTATGTTTTTTAGCATCCATCCTTCATCCACGTTGAGCTCTCACGCAGCTAAACCATCCTGGGTTTTTATCCTTCACATTTTGGGTTGTTCCACATCCCCATGGTTGGGATTTTCGTGTTTTAGTGTTGCACAGCCAATGGGGGGATAGATCCATGATTTTAGGGACTGAGGGATTTGTTTTGGCCCATGTGAAGCCACATAATTTTTTTCGAAACAAATTGCACAGGATGGGTCATTTTTACCAATTTCCATTTTTTATTTTGGCTCCCATGACGTTTTTCATCAAGCCCAAAACTTGTATTTGTTGTGTATGCATATTTTGTTTTGGTATGAACTGGTTTGGAGTGGAAATGGGGTCTAAACTAGCTTGATTAACCTAGTGTAGGAAGGAACCTCACAGACAGATCTAGAGGGGCTGGTTTTCTTCTTTCCACACCCTGAATCACATTGGAATGGAAGGCATAGCCTGAGGGATTGTGTAGCAGAGAAGGTGATGCTTCCTTGTGTTGGGCATGTAGATGGTTTAGGATTCAATTCCAATCTGGTGCAGGTGTCCATATCTTTGTGGTTGAGCTCACTAACTTAGCATTTCAACCTTTCAAGCTCCTTATCATCCTGATAAACCCAAATCTAGTTTGGCTTGGCTGAATTTTGACATATCCTTGGCTATGTGTGAGTCTGCTAGTGTTCCCTTATTCCTTGTGGGAATCATGTCCATCTTAGGGGTGGCAGTGCTGTGAAGAGATTAATGAGCACACTGGGATATGGTTGGGTGAAACGTTGCAACGACATAGCTGGTTGCGGGACAAGCTTCTTCCAAGATAAGTCTCTCTTGTGTTAATCTCTGCATTTATATTTGCTAATGAAATATGATGAACATGTGAATGCTTGAATGAAATGTAATTGCTTCTATTGTATATTGCATGTTTTACAAATATGTGTATGTTTTAAGTTCAATGCATTTTATATTACGTTACGGGGCTTAGATTTCCTGAATTGATAGCAGCATAGTCGCGTCCTCTCTCTGGTAGAAGGGTGGGGACGTGACATTCCTATATAGAAAAGGATTAACACATGGTGAAGTACAACTCACAAAGAGTTGAGTGATTTAACTAAAATGGAATGGGTGGAGGCTTGCAATCAACCATGCCAAAGCAATGAAGTAAATCAAGGGCATACTTCTACTAAAAAATGGAAATCCCTTGTGAATATTGAAGGACCCATAAGCCGATAAAATTATAATGCAAAGGACCAAAGTTCATCATATCAAACCACTCCATCGGTGCCCGATGAGCACCATGAATCATGGATGAATAACTACCAATGAGATTTAAATCATCCATGTACATAACTAAAATCAAGAGAAAAACACTCTACCACTTAGTGTACATTGTAGGTTCGGCATGACAAAAATTGAAATCTAAAAGAATAAGAAAATTATACATCTTATCACACCAAGCTCGGGGATCTTGTTTGAGACCACATAATTAACGTCAGATCTTGAAAACATGTGAAGGATCCTACACAAAACTAGAATATTTCTCCATGTAAATTTACTTGTGAAAAATCTCCATGTAAAAAAACACTCTTGGCAACAGGGGAAAATGTCTCAAAATAATCAATTCCTTTAACTTATGAAAATCCCTTTACTACATGGCGTGCCTTATGCTTGTCAACAAATCCATCTATTGCATATTTGGTTTTATAAATCCATGGGCAATGATCAAACATGTGTTCCTTATGAAGAGGAACTAGATTCCATGTGTTATTCTTCAACAAGGAAGAATACTCCTTTGCCATAGCAACATCCCATTTTGGTATCCTAACAAGATCAAAAATTGTTGTGGATTGGTGGAAATGGTGTCACTCAAAGGATAATTACCAGGTGTATGTGAAGAAGTATGGAAAGGGTTGGTGACTAAATAACTAAAATTAGTTTCCCCATAGCCATATATTATAGGTCTCTTTCGTTCAAAAAGGATCTTTCTCAAAATTTGTCCTTGATAAAGTGGCGTTTATGGACTATTTTCTTCTACCTGATTTGCAATTTCATGCATATTTTCTACTTGTTGGTTTTCATTGTCAATAGTATGATTTGCAATAACAATATTTCCATCAACTTCTATTATGCAATAACACAAATTTCAAAGCAATCTTCATCATAGTCTGGATGACAAACTATGGGAGGATTAGGAGAAAATATTAGGCCAAAGTGTTGACCAAAGTGGACTACCCTTTTAAACAAAGAATCTATATAAATTAGATCAAATAACATGTATTCCTTCATATCCTCATAGTAACCAACACAAATCAATGGTTAACCCTTCTTATCCATAGCTTTGTACTTTTTGTCTAGAATTAGGGCTCAAGCTTTCCTGCAAAATACCATAAAATAAGAAACAACAGGCTTGACACAGGCCCAAGCCTCCTCTGGAGTCATATTCAACACTACCCTACAAGGCATGTAGTTCTAAATGTAATTTGCACATTTCATTGCGTCAACAAAAAATGAAGGTGCCATGTTCTTGGACTAAATCATGCAGTTGGCCATCACTTCCAATGTTAGGTTTTTTCTTTCAACAAAACCCTTTTGTTAAGGGGTTTCTAAAGAAAAAAGCGCTAATGTTGAATGCCAAGTTCTCTACAAAAATATTTGAATGCCTGATTGTACCCCATTATCTATGCATATTTTATTTATAGAAAGAGAGGATTACCTCTCAAAAATATATTTGAAGACCTTGAGAGTAGCAAAGACCTCATTCTTGTACATATGAAATTACACCCGAGAGAAATGTGAGAAGTTATCAATAAAGCTAAGTCCATACATATCCCTAGAAAATGAATGTGTTGAAAATGGCATTAGATCACTATGTACCAACTCAATAGGTTTGGTATCATGCAAGGCCTT
Organism: Pseudotsuga menziesii; assembly: GCA_001517045.1. NCBI lineage: Eukaryota > Viridiplantae > Streptophyta > Pinopsida > Pinales > Pinaceae > Pseudotsuga > Pseudotsuga menziesii. Next base: position 69,810 of record LPNX010082766.1, read on the forward strand.
AACTTTAAGAAAAGGATTATGATGTTGTTTTCCAATAACACAACCTAGACAGAGTCCATAAGTGCAAGATACTATAGGAGGACCAAGCAAAAAATTTGGTTTGCTCAGCTGTTGCAAATACTTATAGTTCAGATGTCCAAATATTTCATGCCATATCCTTGTCAAAGAATTAGAAACTAATATGAAGAGGAACCTGAAAAAGGATTAAAACCACCAAACATACTTATCCAATCAATAACTATGATCAGTACTTCCAGAAGCAACAAAAATTTATGGATTATATAGATATCCAATGACCATATCATGAGGTGTAAAATTCATTGTCTTCTCATCACCAAAATGAAAATTTTGATAAATAGATCATAGATTAGAAAATATTTCAAGAACAAGGAGAACATCATTGATGCAACCATCAACGAATTACAATGTCTCATCCTAAAACACCAAGTTGTGTAGAGTCTCCAACTACAATCTGCAAAATGCTTCCATTAGATGTAGAAGGATGCATCTCACGAGAGTGAATCATATGGTGTGAGGTGTCAGAATCAAGAGTTCAGTTGTCTAAATATCCATATAATACTTGAGTAGAAAGTGCATGTAATTTACCAGAAGAAGGTTTTGACATTGAAATTGTGTTCCACTACATGGCTTCATTCAATGGTCCTAGTTTGATCCAACATTTGCATTCATCATGCCCAATTATGACACAAAAAATGCAACTTACACTTGATTTATTCTTTGTCTTGGAGGAAGACTCAATGGATACTAAAGATGGAGAAGCATAGGATTTTGAATTATGTTTAGGTTTGGAGGTAGACTTACTAGCTTAAGCAGGATCAATATTTTGTTTGCACCAAATTTTAAGCTTACCTTTGGAGGTTTGGGCCACAAAAAAATTAACTCTTAGATTTAGAAAAAACATCTAATTGCACAATATTAGATTGTTCTTTGGTAAGAATCTCATAGAAAATATCAAACAAGATCATTTTAAACTATGGCCCAAGTACATCCATAGTAGATTGAAAGGTAGAGGGAAATCCCTTAAAAGGACCATTCAACTTTGATAGAATTAGAAAAATGCATTCTTCATTTATTTTGATTTTCCCACAACCTCTCAATTGTGACAACAAACACTTGAATTTGGTAAGAAAGCATTCAATACAAGAATGCTCATTGGGTACTAGTGTTTGTTCAAAACAACCCTCTCTTTAAAGATGATTCCTATCAGATTCAAGAAAATAGTGAAATAATGTCAGAATATGTTCATATTTTTAGATGTCATCATTGTGATTGAGTTGGCCATATGAAATATCAGTGTTTTTATATTCATCATTGTCACATTACAAGAAAATCATAACCATTATTCAGATCGGTGTGTGAAGCTGAAGAAACATGCAAGGGTGAAACTTGCAACATAATATTGTATCACTTCTTGCTTTGTACCTTACAAGGGGGAGCATGATGCCAAACTTCAATCTTCAAAGCCTCCTTTCGATAAAAATCAACAGGACCTTCCTTAATTAAGATGGATCAAACGAGCCTAAGCCAGAACCAGTCTGGGAGGACAAATTCAATGATGTAGCCACATAGATAAAGGAAAACCATGTATGAGAGTACTCATGTGTTTTCTGTCTAGTTTTGACACCACTAGACTCTCTTCTCCTCACATTGTTCTTGACAGGGGGAAATGAAGATAGTCATAAACTAGCGAGTGAGATCAAGTGAGCCAAAACAAGAGAGTCTAAAACACCATGTTTGAATGAGATCCTAAGTTGGTGGTCATCCTCAAACCACACATTTAGTAGAAGAATTCAGATTCTTCTAGACATCAGATGGTGGTCCCCCAACCACCACTTCCGTACAAAACCTATGAGCCTTCCTACCAAGTTCTAGACAGAACCTCTGAGCCTTTGTGCCAAGTTCCATATTTCGTGGTCAACCTTAAACCACACACATAGTAGAATATTTTAGCTTCTACTATCCTCTTTGGTTGGTTTTCAGCCAAAACCACCTCTTCATAGATCACTTGTATTAGCAGAAGACAGTGAAATCTTCTAGCTAACTTGCTTGGAAATTTGGATTATCAAGATGGAAATATTTAGCAAGTTGTAGTTTTCCACTTCCAGTGATTCAACTCTCTTTTTCTTAGACTCATATACACCCTTTCTATTAAGGAGGGAATTGTTGGGAACGTAATCCTTAGTTTTTGGATTAATGTTGACTATTCACGAAAGGAGAGTAGCAAGAGTCATTCGGGAGTCCAAAAGACCTCATTGGGAAGTTGAACTGATGAAGCATTCTCATGTATTAATGTGTACATTGTTAATGAGAATTTGTGCTTTGACACCTATCCTTATGTATTTCTATGGATTTCTACCTATTTTCCCAATAGGGAAACTTGGCATGAGAAAAAACACTTCCCACCCACGAATCCTCCCCAAGCATACACTAATCCCATCACCTATCTTCCAATCCAGTCCATCCCCATTAAAAAAAGAGTTAAAACAATCACTTTCCATGTGACCTAAACATTGCACATTGATTTAAATGTATTTCAGATCCAATCTATGAGAGACATGGGCCTTGATATATTTTTGTTCTGCCAGTTCAAACCAAAACCCGGAGCCTCCTAACAACCTGCAAATGCTTTTCACTACAAAATCCTTGGAGAAAGGTATCAAGTTGTTTATGCGCCACCCTCCCATTAAGATTGGAGTTGAGATCGTCTTCCAACTTATTCGAACATTCCTTTTATTTTTTAAGCTACCAGACCAAAAGAATCTCATACTTAATTTTGCAATCTTGTCTAACACACAACTTAGGATCCAAGATAAACAATGATACACTGGTATGACCGTTAATATTTATTTGATCAATGTCATTATAACTCCCTTAGAAACCCAATACACACACCGATTTTCTAGCCTCTTTTCAAATTTAATGATCAACCATTCCCAATCACTAATACAATAGGAGGGTTTAAGATGGAACCCCAAATATTTCAATCCTTCATCGAGATTGATCAGCTTAAATCCAAATTGCATGTTGAATCACCATACATCCTCCTCCTTAGCTCCTTCTCTGATCCAGGAGTATATTGGTGGCCACCCACCCATTCCACTTGGACCCCCACCATTGTTTCTTTCAGTTTTTCAGTTTCCTTAATTGTAGCACAATTTACTATTTTCAGCAGTTTTCGGGTCCTAAACTTTCGGAGCCGTTTTGAGGCCCTAAACGATGTTTTTTCGGCATCGAATGGTCAATCAAATATGAGTCCATTTCGGACTCAATATTTGTTGTTTATGGATGTAGTCCTTAAGCAGATCTTTCTAACGATGTATCATGCGTCAAACAGAGGTATTAAGCTAAAGTTACGACCCCGGGAAATTGATGTACCAAGTTACCCAACGGGGCCCACATTCTGGCATTTCACCTCCTAGGGTTAGGTTTTTGGATGTGTAGGGTTTCCATTGTTTCTCAATAATATATAGGCATTCGAGCCTCAATGTAACACAGAGTTTAGAGGCATGTAGCCACCACATCTCTTCTCAGAGATAAGCTACCAACACTCTAGCTAGTTTATTTCCATTCTCTATGTAAACAAGTTTCAGTTATTGATTAATGAAATGAAGTGTTATTTCCGCTGCATATTTGTTTCTATGGTTATTTGTGTATTCTGTTGCGTTCCTGCATAAATCCGGATCAGTGGTATGAGAGCAGTCTGCTCTTTCTCGATCCTTCTTTGCATGTCCCCAACGAGGGCGGGGTATAAAGAGTTAGGGATCGATCTGGTTGAACCTTTGCAAGATCAGCCTCGCAAATCCTGACGGCCACCCATGGGGGATGAAAAGAAAGACAAGGGCACAGAAGATCCTATCAAAATGTTGCTCGAGGAGGCCCTTGAAAAACAAAGGAACGTGATGATGGATAACTTCTCCCAGATCCTTCAACGACTTCCCACTGACGGTGCATCTGCATCTAGCAGCCACTCTGGAGGCACAACCCCTTTTAAGGTACAAGTAAACTTCGACATCCCCATATTTGATGGTCGAATAGATGCAGATGCTGTAGATAGATGGTTGAATCTATTAGAAGGATATTTCTCAGTTCATGGCTTTTTCGACCGGGAAAAGATTACTTTTTCTCTACTCAAAACCACCCCCCATGTCAAGGACTGGTGGGAAACCTACTGTGAGAGAAAGGACAAGGAGGAACCCTCTCTATTCTCAGCCATACCTAGTTGGAATTCTTTCCGAGATGCCATAAAGGGACAATATTATCCGATGGGGAGCTATGAGGACAAGTACATACAATGGACTATGCTGCGGCAACAAAGAGATCAAGATGTGCATGAGCTAACAAATCTGTTCCATACCTTGCGCACCAAGTTGGGTATCAAAGATTCAGAGAAACATTTGGTGCTGAAGTACCACAGCTGTCTGCATAGATACATTCAGGAGGAAATGGAGTTCCTCGACATCTCTTCGCTTGGTACGGCATATCGGTATGCTGCCAAAATTGAGCGAAATTTCAAACAGAAAAAGCGAGACTTTGGATCTATGAATCAGAAGCAAGGGAAAGGTTCTCCCAAACCGCAGAACCAAGGACACAGCCAAGGCATGGCGACTCAAGAAAAATTTCCAAAGCCACAAGCAAAGAGCAACACTGTAAAGCCAAAGAAGGATGCGGGAAAGTGGTGCGAGTTCCATAAGAGCCCCACTCACAACACAAGTGAGTGTTGGGCCAAGCAGTCTCATTCTGAATCAAATGCATACTTTGATGTTGAATCAAAACCTAAGAAGGAGAATGACAGAGGGAAGAAGATTATCAATGCAGAGCCCAATGCCACCATTGCCACCACGAAGATCCAAAAGGAAAAACCAGAAGATTCAGAGGAGGAGGAACGTCTGTTTCACTCCCAGATGTGGGTAAAGGGTTCCCCACTATAGCTCATTGTCGACAGTGGGAGCCAAAAGAACCTGATTTCAGCAGAGGTCGTGAAGTGGTTGGGTTTGTTGACCACAGCACACCCGCAGCCGTACACCATCAGGTGGCTTCACCAAGGACGAGATCTCCGCGTCAGCCAGCAGTGCCACCTTCCCTACAGCATCAAGCCCTTCACTGATGAGGTATTATGTGATATTGCTCCTCTTGATGTTTGTGATGTATTATTAGGTCAACCATACTTATGGAAGTGACATGTTGTGTATGAGTCCCAGCCTCGCGCTGTTATTATTACGTTGGGAAATCATTTGTACCGGATACCAGAGGTACCACCTCCTGCTGCTATCTCTTTGGTTACTGCAAAACAATGCAGTAAACTCATTTCCAAAACTGGAAGCTTGTTTTCTTGATGATCCACCCTCAAGGAAAGACGAAGATCATGGCCACGACCTCCAGACAGGGCCCCTCCACATGATAACAACAAATGGACAAGGTCATGGAGAAGTACCGGGACATATTCACCTCACCCACCAGGGTGCCTCTCCATTATTAGGTCAAGCACCCCATCAATTTGACCTCAGGTGCACCGCTTCCCAATGGACCAATCTATAGACGCTATGTTCTAGAGAATGATGAAATCAATAGGCAAATTCAGGAGTTGTTGCAAAAGGGTCACATCCAGCCAAGTTCATCGCCCTATGGGAGCCCGATCGTGTTGGTACAAAAGAAGGATGGGAATTGGAGACTCTGTATTGACTATTGAGCGTTGAACAAGATCACTGTCCATAATAGGTACCCGATCCCAAGGATTGATGACCTCCTGGACCAGCTTAAAGGGGCAAAATATTTTAGCAAGATCGACTTAAATTCTGGGTATCACCAGGTACCGATCAAACCGACCGATGTGTGGAAGACTGCCTTCAAAGCCAAGGAGGGCCTTTTTGAATGGTTGGTCATGCCTTTCGGGCTGATGAATGCTCCTACAACCTTCATGAGACTGATGGACGACATCTTGTGTCCATTCACCAACTCATTTGTAGTACTGTACTTGGATGACATCCTGATATTCAGCCAGACTTGGGAAGAGCACCTCCACCACATCCAACAGGTCCTCCAAACATGCGGCAACACAAGTTGTGTGCTAATTTGGACAAGTGCACTTTTGGCATGACCCAGGTTCAGTATCTGGGATACATTATTAATGAGTGTGGGGTACATGTGGATCTAACCAAGATCCAAGTCATTCGGGATTGGCTAGCCCTGACTACTCTAACAGAGTTTCGTAGCTTTCCGGGCCTTGCTAATTTCTACCGCAGGTTCGTGTTGGGATTCTCTCATATCACTTGGCCCTTGAGTCAAGTCACCAAGAGAGGAGCGAAAGCAAAATTCTTTTGGTCGGAAACTCAACAGAAATCGTTTGCAGAATTGAAACATCGCCTCTGCTGTGCCCCAGTGCTCACATTACCAGACTTGCAACAACCATTTGAGATCGAGACAGATGCCTATGACTATGCTATTGGGGCAGTCTTTACTCAACAAGGGCATCCAGTTGCATATCACAGTGAGAGACTGTTCACAAATATCCCACTTATGACAAAGAGATGTATTCCATTGTACAGGCTTGCCAACAATGGAAGCATTACATTTTGGGGAAGGAAACGATCATCCACATAGACCAGTGACCCCTACAGTTCATACAGACACAAGGGAAGTCACAGAACGATCACCATCAAAAGTGGTCCACATAACTACAACAGTTTCATTTGAACATCAAGTACAAGAAGGGAAGCACCAATAATGTTGCAGACTTCCTTAGCCGACCACCGATCATGGCGATAACTATCGTGCTCAACTCTTATGGGCACGAGACTTCTGAATGGCCACTTCTCTACAAAAGCGATCCAGAATTCAGCCACACATACCAGACACTCTTGGAGGGAAACCAAGTTCCAAAATTTCACCTCCAGGATGTACTACTATGTCACATGGGACACCTTTGTGTTCCTTCAAGCGAGCGTGCCATGATGATTTGGGAAGCGCACTATAGTCGGGTCGTTGGGCATTTCAAGGTCGAGAAAACAGTGGCAGTACTACAGAAGTATTTCTATTGTCCGAACCTTTGACAGGACGTCGGGAAGTACATCTGATCCTGCATTGCCTGCGTCATTGCCAAACCATCCATCAAGAAGTAAGGCCTGTATACTCCATTTCCTACCCCTAGTTGACCTTGGGAATCCATCTCCATGGATTACATGTCGAGCCTTCCTTCTACTAATCACGGCAACGACTGTGTGTTTGTGGTCGTTGACAGATTCTCAAAGATGGCCATAATGGTGGCCTGCAAGAAGAATATCACAACAGAAGCCACTGCTAAACTCTTCTTTGAACGAGTGTGGGTACACTTTGGGATCCCACAGTCTATAATCTCACATCTGGACAACAGATTCCTTAGTACATTCTGGTCTAGCCTATGGTCAATGCTAGACACCAAGCTCACTAAGTCCATAGCTTTCCATCCCCAGACTGATGGCCAGACAGAGGTCATCAACAAGATGATCGTACACATTTTGCACATGTACAACTCAAAGCATCCATGCACATGGGATGAGAGCCTCCCCTATGTACAACACAGCTATAACCAGGCCCTCCACATCTCAACCAACCACAGCCCCTTTCAAGTGGGCTTCGGATTCCAGCCACTATGTCCCATTGACGTAGCCATGCCATTTGCAGCTACTCAGGCTGATTCAACTCATATCCAGTCTGAAGTTTCCAAGGCGAACAACTTCATTGAGTGCATTCAGCACATTCGCCAACAGGTTCATGACATATTGGACAGATCCAATGCTAAGTACAAGCAGCGACATGATCAGCATCGGGTGCAACACAACTGTTAGCTCTCCAAGAAACTACTCAGTGGTTATGGCTGAGTATGCTTGGTAACTTAGAATTTCATTTACTTTCAATAAGTGGATCGAGGGGATACAAGAATGGCACAAATGAAAGACTGCTAATCAAAATAATTTAATGAGCCAGTGCTCTTAGAAACTGTACATCAGATGATCAATAATAGGACAGACATATAGAATAATGCTCAGACAACCAAATACATCAAGTTGCAGGGTTTATACAACCAAGTACATACATCATGCAGGGCTATGCTAAGCATCAAGAATTTCCTCCATCAAATAATGAGCATGAGCTAAAATAATCCAACAGAGTGCAGAATAACAATGGGTAACAAAATCTGAGTACAACAACAAGAGAAAACTGTGATTTTTATTAGACTAGCAATCAGACATAGGCCAAAGTCTCCAAACTCGAACCACTACAAAGTCTTGGTTCTCAGGCTTTATAGCCTTTACACAATAGTTTCCAGATCCTAGAAAACTGGATCTGTTTATCTAAACATAGTAAAGTCTAGAACTAATTTTAAACTCTAACAAAACAAATCCTTTATTAAAGGAAATCGAACTAAATCAGCTGCAAGAATATCTGACATTCTTCAATGTGATGACAAAGCAAGAGATCTCCGAAGGCTGAAAGATAGAACAAAAAAAATGCCACCTGTACATTCTTGCTGAAAACTGCACTGGAAAGGTGGATCGAATCCTTAATTAACTGCACAAAATATGGAGTTGATGCTTCAAAATCGGGATGTAATCTTCTCCTATTTCAAGTCTTTAACAGATGTAATCCACCTCGATGAACTATAGACAAGTCGAATGGTTTATCTTTGACATTTCTATCGGAAAACTGGAGAACTCTGCCATCTGTCAATATCATTTGGTTATTGCCATGAAGATGGGTATGCTCTGTCCCAAGAATAGATGATATTACTCCAGCTGGCACATAGAACTGTTATGGCATACTCTGGAGCACAATAACCATGTGTTCCCATTACTCTCGTAGAGACATGTGTCTTATCTTCAACTGGATCAAGTTTTGCGAGACTGGAA
>LPNX010082766.1:99544-182354 GCA_001517045.1 Pseudotsuga menziesii
AAAGAGGGTCCAGCCAATTTTTTTTCGGTTTGAGTGTCCTGTTTTTGGGACACGTAGTGACAGTCACAAGACACGAGTGTCCGAATGCATGACACGCTACAGAGAGGTGTCGAACACGCTCTATCAGTGTGTCCGTGTTCGACACACGGACACGGGACACATAGCCCAAAAATAGTGTGTTCGGTTTCTTGGTTTGATGCCATTTCCCCATGCAATCTAACATGCTTTTATCAGCTTGATTGTGAGTTCTATGTCCTAATCCCCAGTTGAAATTATCTTTTCAGGTACCATCCGGGGAGTAAATCACTCTGCCTACTCCTGTTGTCCCTGGGTTTCCTTTAGAGGAGCTGTAAAAAAAAATGATGCTTTTCCCTGTTTCCTCCAGCAAGCTTGAAACTCTGCATCTGTGTCTCATAAGTGCCATCCTGGAGTGTTGAAGGGGCGAACAATGATCTTTTTTCTGTCACAAAATATATAAGTTCCTAGCCATCTCTTTTCTTCATGGACGAAAGAGTTTTCATTCTTGAAAGGGTGAATGGCCACTGTTTCGAGGAGTGCTTTTGCTTTAGCGGCCACCAACAAGGGGGAGTGCAAAGAGCTATTGAAGATCTGTTCATTTCTAGCCAGCCATATTTTCCAACATATGCATTTGGGAATTGCTTGCCAAATTCTGCTCCATATTGATTTGCTTTGAACCACATGAGGATATCGCGTCTTCCATAAGGAGAATAGAGTTTACCATTGTAATATGTGATGGAGCTTGTAACATTAAGGCCATGAAGGGAGAGGGTCCAAACTTCTTGAGTGAAAGGGAAGTCCACAAACAAGTGATCCATGGTTTCAAGAGCATTACAACACAGAGAACATCTATGTGGTCCGTTAATACCTCTCTTTATCATATTATCTCCGATCAACATTTTCTTATGCATTAAAACCCAGAAGAAGAAATTTATTTTGGGGAGGCCGAGAGGATCCCAGACCTGCTTCCAGAATGATGTTGAATGGATCGACACTTGGTGAGTTTGAAGAGAGGTGAAGCCTTGCTCTGCGGTGTAAATTCCAGACTTACCCCAACCCCATTTATCCATTGAGTGCAAATGAATAGGTGCCAAACCTGTCAACACAACTAAGAGGAGGTTCTTTTGGTTATGCAATTGCTCTGGAAATCAAGGAAAGGCCCAAGACCGCCAATTTCTTGTAGCGTCCCAAGAAGAAATGTCTCCTAGTTTATGAATACCATGTTGTGTAAACCACACACAGACCTCTTTGAAAACATCAGAGTTGTTGAGGGGCGATTGGCCCATGATGGTATCTTGCCATAACAATGTATTATTCCCATTTCCAGGGATACCATACAAATGGTTTTGGAAAAATTCTAGACCACGTGACAGAGATTCAATATCAACGAACCTTTGGAAGTGTTTTCAATCTGGAGGTTTCTCAATGCGGATCCTTTGAGGTATTTTTTCCTTAAAATTTGACTTACCGGATGTCTATTGTTTAAGAAGAGTATCCACGAGAATTTTCCACCCAATGCAATGTTGGAAAGACCAGGGTCTCTTACCTGTAGTCCTCCTTCCAAAATTGGACATTTGACAGTGTCCCAATTTACTAAGTGAAATTTCATGTGATTGCCTTTTCCTCCTCGCCACAGAAAGTCTCTAATCAGTTTAGAAACTTGCTCCGTGATCGATTTTGGAGCCAGAAGGAAGGATGCCTGGTAAATTGGTAAGGATGAAAGTACCGATTTTATAAGTGTGAGTTTCCCAACATTGGTGAGCCATTGTCCTCCCCAGGAGGCGATCTTAGACATAATTTGCTTATTACTTCAATCCACAGCAAAGTCTTGTTGGAACCTAGAGTTAAAGGTAACCCAAGGTATTTGATTTTTTCCCAAGAAGCAAATCCCAAGAAATCCAAGGAGTGGGTTATTTGCAAGATAGTATGTTGATTTACATTCCACCCATACACTGTACTTTTCCTTTTATTGATGAGCGCTCCAGAGATACTGCAAATTTTTTAAAGGATTTCACTGAAGGCGTTTGCAATCTTTATGGAGGCTCCCCCCAGCAGAAGAGAGTCGTCTGCAAATAGAGCATGATTGATTGGATCTAAACCCTTCATTAGCCTAATGCCTGGAGTTGTCCCTGCTTTCCTTTCATCTGTCAACGTTATGCTTAATGAATCTTCCTTTAGGATGTATAGGAAAGGGGAAAGAGAGCAGCCTTGTCTTATTCCCCTCATGGATTGAAAATAATTAGTCGGTTTCCCATTAACTAGCAGGGCTATCCAAGGATTTTCAGTACAAGCTTTAATTAAATTGACAAAATCGACACTGAAACCAAAGGAAAGAAGGACTTTGTAAAGATAGGAGCCAAGAAGTAGTTTGATGAGGCATAGTTTTGAAAGGATAGTTCCCAAGGTGGAGGTATGAGGAAGGAGGGCTTATTTAAAGGCTTAAGGTATGAGTCTGAGGGTCCCAGCGTCCAAGCAATTGTCCCATCAGAATAAGCAGGAGTAGGGGGAGCATTATTCTTTATAGTATTAGTTCTCCCAGCAGCAGGTATCAGTGAACCGGGATCAGTAGCACAGAAAAAGAATAATTATAGAAAGAGAACCAGCCCCAGTTTCGGACAGCCGGAGTCCAAGCTTCAGTTCCAAGATAAGTTCCATCCACATTTGCGTCATCAATAGAACCAACAGAATTTCCAGTCCCAACATAACCAGGATTCTTCCAATAAGCAGTTTCAAGAGTAGTTTCAATAACAGTTTCAGTGAGATTTACCCGATCAAAAGCATTTTTCCATGTCGAGCTTTATGAGCATCCCTTTCTCCTACTGCTGATGACTAGAATGCATGTCTTCTTGCACCTAGATTACAATGTCCAGGATATGTATCCCTTTGACAGATCCACCCTATAAGGGAGAAACAAGCTTCCCTAGCAGACGCTGAATTATGTTTTCCATTAGCTTAGAAAGAATTTTGTATGATGCGTTACAAAGAGAAATAGGCATGAATCTGTCGAAGGTGCCTGGATTCACTTCTTTGGGGATTAAAGCAAGAAAAGTGGAGTTAGTGCTACCTCCCACTTTGGATTTTTGTTGAAAGGCTTTAATCATTCTCAGCAAATCAGCTTTGATTATTTCCCAGCAAGTTCTAAAAAAGTGGATTGAAAATCCATCTGGCCTTGGAGCTTTGTCAGGTTCCATGGACCAAATAGCATTGCAGTTTTCTTCCTCCATAATAGGATTCAAGAGGGTTGAGTTGTCCTCCCTCCTAACAAGAAAAGGGATGAGGGAGAGAAAGTCAAAGATGGCCTCCTCACAACCCTCTCTATCTTCTTTGTAAAGATTCTTAAAATGAGCTTCTGTTGTCGCTTTAAGTTGTTCAAAACCTTTGAAGACAGTTCCATCTATAGAGACAATTTGAGAAATATGGTTTCGAGAAAGTCGAGCTTTGTATTGCCGGTGAAGAAAGAGGCATTTCAGTCTCCATCTTTTAGCCACAAACTTCGAGACTTAAGCGTCCAATACTCTTCTTCTTAGCGACAAGAGTGGAAGGATTTAATTTGAGAAGCTTGTTCCTTCTCTATTTCTAAATTGGTGAAATCCTTGCTCTCCAATTCCATTTGCAGATCTGTTAATCATTGAACAGTCTCTTTTTTGTGACAAGTGGCGGTATTATTGGACTTTTTAATCCAATCTTTCAGGGCTAGCGTAGTTTGCTTTAATTTATGCTCCCACATGAAGCTACGAGACTCTGTAACTGGTATGTACCAGACCGAAAGAATAGTTTCCATGAACCCTTCCTTTTCTGACCAAAGTGGGATGAAGCGGAATGGAATAGGGCCCAAATTTTCTTCCTTTTCCAACTGTAAGAGAATGGGATTACGATCAGAAGTCAACTTTGGGAGTATTTTAGAGGAGATTATCCTCTTTTCCAGTAAGAAGGAGCTCTGTACCAGGAATCGGTCCAAGCTTGCGAAGATGTGCTTAGTACCAACTCTGTTGTTTGTCCAAGTGTAGAGTCCTTTCGAAGGTTTGAAATCCAGGAGATCCCAATGATGAATTAGCTCCTCAACGAAGGGTAGCATTTGTGGTCCCTGCCACTGTTGCCACCTCTCTTTTCTTTTGATTCGAGAACATTGTTTAGATCTCCGGCTACTATGATTTTCAAAGGGGAGCATATTTCTAAAAAATACGATTAATATTGTCAGCATTTTTTCTCCTCAGAAAAGAGGACAGGAACATAAATATTGAAGAGAGAAAGGGTGATTTTACTTGAAGAATGTCGAATTTGGGTGAAAATCCAATGCTGATTCTCAAAGAAGCTTTCTAAATGAAACTTTTTGTCCGAGCACAGTGTTGTGAGACCACTTGAGGAGCCTCTTGCACTAATGGCCTTCCCTACATTTTTCTTCCATTTCAATTTGCTAATTTCAAGAAGGGTTTCTCCTTCAATCTTAGCCTCTTGGAGCATGAGGATCTTGAGAGATTCTATTTTCAAAAGGTCTTTGACTGCTGTGGCTTTTAGTGGATTACCCAAGCCTCTACAATTCCAAGAGACTAAGTGCATTATTTACCGGGAATGTAGTGGGAAGGGCCTCCCTTAGGGGGCCTTATTCTGATATTTCTCCCGATGGACATTTCAATAGTGGATTGGCTTCCTTGCATTTTTTGCCTCTCCGATTCTTCTCTAGATTCCTTAGGATATTTCCACCCTGCTTTTTTTGGGGGCCTCTCAAATGTCTTGCCTTCCGAAGATCCAGAGGTTTCCGGTGGTTTCTTTCTTTTCATTTCTGCATAGGAGGGGGAGGACGAGGTTCCAGTTGGGGAGTCAGGTTGGGATGCCTCTACATTATCTTTCTCCATTGCGGGAGAAAGGGTCTGCTGCTCGCTCTCCTCAATAGCTGATTCTGGAATTTTTGTTGTTGTGCTGATAATTTCAAAAGAATTTTTTGAAGCTTCTGCCCTTTAAGGGGTTGTGCTCCCTTCCCCTTGAACTTGCCCTATAGTGGGAGTACCAGACCCCAATGGCACCCCTTTTCCTTTGGTTCTGTTATTTGACTTTGTTAGGGCTGCTTTCTGAACCTGAGTCCATTGTGTCTCCTTCCAGTTTCTACACGTCTTCCTCAACCTTTTTTTTGCAATGTCGTGCAAAATGACCGTAGCCATGGCAATGCCTGCATTTAAATGGGAGTTGTTCGTAGTCCAATTCTTGGATGTGATACCAATCCACGATCATTAGTTTTATGGCTTCTGGTAACCCTATTTCTAGGTCCACCTCGACACATATTCTTGCACATGAATACTGATCCTTTCTCCCTGCTTGATCGATGTATTTTCCAAGGGTGTTGCCAATGGATTCTAATTACTTTGAGTTCTAACAATGAAAAAGTAAGTGAGGGAGATGCACCCACATTGGAACTATCAACAACACATCTTGTGTCAGATCAAAATATGGTGTCCATTTATTCAAGTACAGGCCCTGAGGGCCCATAAATTATGGTTCGCTCGTAAAAATGAGGTTAATGTCTTCTACAATATCAAAAACGAATACAAAGAAACCTTTGCCGAAAAGATAGCTTCTGATTCCTTCCGTGGTTAGCGATCTCCAATTCCTCTGCACCCACGCATCTACAACTTTGGGGGAGGGCCATAGGCCTATGAATTGTCCAATGAGCCCTCTTTCATCTAAGTTCATAGAAGGCCGGTATGATTCTTCTGAAGGGAGGGAAACTGTAGGAATATTATCCATCTTTTTCACAAACTTTTGTTGGGATTCGTTTGTTGGGCGTTTGCAGCTACCAACTTCCTGAAGGTTGTGATCTCTAGAGGAGGAAGAGCCTCGGGGCCCCCTCCTGGGGCCATGTTGGCAATGGAAAGCACGCTGAAGGAAGAAAGGCACGCACCAGAGTAGTGATCGCGCGCGATCGTGTATTATAATTCATTTTTTCAGTTTAAGGGTAAAGTTTAATTACATATTTATGAGGCATTTGCATTTTCATTTTATTTTAAGAGGTTCATATTTATTACTAAGTATTGATTATTTATCATTATAGTTTAGTTGTTTATTTTGTTTCTAGCAATTTAAGTGATTAAACACATTTTCATGTTTTTTTAAACTAACAAAGTCACTTAAAGAAACATAGTATTAAGAAGATTTTCTACAAAGTTAAAATTAGTTTGTAAATTGTGTTGTTAAAAAAAAGATAGAAAGCCACGTTTATTAATAATAGATGTCACCATTAACAATAATACTTAACCATGTTGAAATGGTTTGTGACATCACAACATTGACTTTATTATTTTTCTCTAACAAGGACAACAATAATGGCGAACAAGGACGATGATGATAATGACGACATTGGCAATGACGTGATTATATGATGATGATGAAGGTGACAATGAAATGAATGATGATGGTGATAACAATGATCATGAAAATTGTCTTGTGTCTATCAGTATTACCCAAAACTGGAGCTTCGTTCAACCTTTATAGGTTGTGTAGCATTGCCCGAGTATCTTTGTCGATGGTGATACCAACAGTTTATACTTGTTCAATTAAACACTTAGTTAATTTTGATGTGTTGCACTTATATCAGTTACACTTAACCAAAAAAGACACATGAACACAAGAGATACATAGAACAATATGTGTGCAACACCATAATAAAGCATGTCTATAATTCTTATATAAATATGCAAGAGTACATGTTACAATCAAGATGGGTGCGCCTGTAGGCTGCCAACCCGTGAGTGTGCCAAATAGTCATACCTCAAGAAACTCCAAGATTATCCCCACTTCAAGAGTCATTTATGGCTCGGGAATCTTTCCCTGAAGCACCCGCAAGGAGACCTCCTGCGGATCCTATGCAAACTTGCTAAATTTTCCCAAGTTCATCTTTCCTTGCCATGGCATTGTCTCTACCTAGACGTTCCTTATGCATGTTTGTTGTTGACCATGCCTCAGACTCAAACATGAACTACTAGGTTGAACTTATCTTCGTTGAATGCCTTTGGAGTCCTCCAACTCGCTTCATATATAGATGCTTGCTTTGTCAAGGGGTGCAACCAAGGCTCTCCATTCTTTGTGGTTGTTAAGTTTTAATGGTTATATTATATCTTTAAACATTTCATCATAACATCATAACCATAAGAAATAGGATCATTGAAAGAAAGACAAACACAACATGACAAGAGAACACAAATATTTTTCCTCGGGGAAACCACAAGGGAGAAAACCTTGCAACTTCTTTAGTATAGATTAAATCACCGTACAATGCTAAACCAAGACAAGATGATTACAAAACAATAGGATGTCTTCCAAGTCTTCTACAACCCAAAAACAATCTTCTTCTTCTCAGTTGGAGCAAACCTCTTCCTCAAATAGGAGCGAACTTGCTTGATATGTAAATGAGAAATATTCCTTCCTCATTTATAATGATTTTATGGCTACCTTTTAACTGACTAGGCAGACCTATCAAATAGATAGTGTCGACTTACCTAGGGAGACTTAAAATAATATTTATATAAAATTCTTTTGGGTACTAATGACCTGACTTACAATGGAGGATTTACCTCATGACCATTTACATCAATGACATCTCCCGAAGGAGGTATAATAATAATATAAAAATACAAGTAGAATATTCTTTGTAGTTACATTATGTCAACACTCCCCCTTAACAATAAGGGTATTCAACTAACAACAGCAACATGTATGACTCTACACAACATCATCAGAAGGAGGGAGGAGGTGGAATCATCAACAACACTATTTGGAACATCAATCACTGGACATCATCACTGTTACTGAACTTGGTACTCAGGCAATTGACTTGTGACATCTCTTGAATCTATACATCCTTAGAAGTTCATCATCATCAACAATATCTGCATCATCAGCAGCAGTAGCATATATCTATTGGGACATCATCATCATTATCGACTAGAGTATCATTAGCATATAACAGTCGGAACATCATCATCATGTGCATCAACATATAACTATTGGAACATCATCAAGCATCGACAATATGAAATTGTTGAAGCATCGTCAATATCTTCAGTACAGAGCATAAGTATCATCATCAACATCTTCAGTACAGAGCTGGAGTATCATCATCAATATCTTAAGTATAAAAATTAATACATCAACAACAACGACAACACGACGCTAGCTCATTAGCATAAAGTTGGAATAACATCAACAACAATGATATCACGAGGTTGGCTCATCAACATAACATTGGAATAACATCAGTACCTACATGTGGCATGCATAACAACATCAGCAACTCAAGATTGGAGCAACATTATCTATGGAAACAAAATGAGGCAAGTGCATCAACCTCCAACATCATCCTTCCTTTCAGAATTATTAGATCATGGACGATCCTTCCTTTTAGAATTATGGGATCATGGACAATCCTTCCTTTGAGAATTGCGAGATTAAGTCCAACACATCTATGGTTCTTAGACGATTCTTCCTTTTGGAATTACGAAATCAAGTCTTTACGAAGCCACCAATATTGATCACAACTGACACATACGTGCACAGATACTCAGGCGATCCTTCCTTTTGGAATTATGGGATTAAGTCTAAATATCAACGTTTAAGACAATTCTTCCTTTCGAAATTACGAGATCAATTCTAAGGATGATCAATCCCAATTGAGCTACCTGTTGTGATCAAGATACCATAGTATCATCAACACTACTCCCCCTTTTGAGGGAAGTCCTTACGAACAACACCAAAATTGTCTCGTAAGTGCTCAAATTTCACACGAGACAAAGGCTTAGTCAACACAGCTACAACATGCTCATCTGTGCTCACGTATTGGAGCTTTACATCTCCCTTTTGCACCATGTCATGAATGTAGCAATACCCGATTTCTATGTGCTTCGTCTTATCATGGAACACGGGGTTCTCTGTCATCTTCATGCAACTTTGGTTATCACATAGAATCACAGTAGCATCCATCTCCAGATTGAATAGACCTGATAACAACTTCTGAAGCCATACGGCTTCACAATTAGTGGAACAAGATGCAATATATTCTGCTTCTATAGTGTTGAGAGAAACACTAGACTGCTTCCTGCTTAGCCTTGAGATCATGGTTGACCCCAAACTGAAACATCTACTTGAAGTGTTCTTTCTGTCAGAGACACTTCTTGCCCAATCTGAATCTGCATACCCATAGAGTCTGGAGTCATGCTCTCCAGTATAACTGAGAATCCAATGTTCCATGATAGATTCAAACACATTGAAATGAGGTATCATTTCATCAGATACCTAGTACAGAGAGGTACTATGAAGTTGTAATACATTCATACAGACGAACAGATCGTAGATATCTTGACCAAGCCTCTGACAGCATCAAAGTTTATATACTTTCATGACAAGCTTGGCATGGCAGAGAATGCCTCTCTCGCTGAGAGGGAGTGTTGATTTTCTTGGGTAGCATCGAGAGCCATTCTCTTAGGAGAATGGAGAAACCTGGTCTGGGACCAGGGTGTGGACTCAACCTAGAGTTGACTGACCATTCTATTGAATGGGGATATCTGGTCCAGGACCACGATATGGAACCAGTCCAGCACTGGGAGACTCAACCTTGAGTTGAGTTACCATTCTGTTGAATGGTTAGATTTGGCCCAAGACTAGGATGTGGAACCAGTCTAGCACTGGGGGACTCAGCCTAGAGTTGAGTGGTCATTCTTTTAAATGGAGGAACCTAGTCAGTTACCAATAATTTACTTATTCCGGGACTATGGACTCAGCCCAGGGTTGAGGGTCATTCTCCGGGAGAATGGATGTGCTTGGTCCGTTACCAAGTATTTGACCTAATGTCAAATTATGCAGCCTATGGCTGAGGCACCTGGTCTGTTACCAGGAAGAAACTATAAGCCCTAGATTGAGTCTACGCATGTGTGACACTATGACCCTCGATCAGTGGGCTTTATGATCTTCTCCAAGGCTTAGCTACCCTTGGTTAAGACACCTTAGTACCCGATCTTGGTGTCACACAGAGTGTGAGATAAAAGCATTAGTAATTCTCTATGTTTATGATGGTGTATTTTGAGTGGGGATGAAAGACCATCTTGACCACTTGTATTGAAGGACCCTTAGTACCACTAAGGTGTAAAAGTGAAAGTGTAAAAAGACCTATAATACCAGTAAAGGTAAAAGTCAAAGTGAGAAAGGAATAAAATAATATTATTTTGTTCTTTCTAGGTTTGGTCCACTTGCCGGTGACTCAAAGGATATAAAAGAAGATCAATCTATTTCATTATTACACACACTCTTGCTCTCATAGGTGAAGCTACTCCAACTAAAGATTTCAAAGGTTATTGAAGAGAAGGAAAATTAATGTGATGCCCTAGCATGGATGAGTCTAGCTAGGGCATTCACAATTATTTTCTTATAAACCCTAAGCTAGGGTTTTCAGTAGCTGCAAGTTTTTATCAGTTTTGTGAGCTAGGTTTTTTACCCTAACTCTCTTCTTCATCTCTGGGCAGCTACAAAATTCTACGAGCAATATTCTCCTCTCTCACCAAGCAAATCTAAGGTTTACAGGAACCCATATTTCTCCTTGGGTTGCCCCTCTTCTTTCGAGCAGGCCACGTGAGTGCTCGGCCCTACCTCTACACCCTAGAGCAACCTATTGCAGGCATACCCGTGAGGGTTCTCTTGCTCTCATAGGTGAAGCTGCTCCAACTAAAGATTTCAAAGGTTATTGAAGAGAAGGAAAATTAATGTGATGCCCTAGCATGGATGAGTCTAGCTAGGGCATTCACAATTATTTTCTTATAAACCCTAAGCTAGGGTTTTCAGTAGCTGCAAGTTTTTATCAATTTTGTGAGCTAGGGTTTTTACCCTAACTCTCTTCTTGATCTCCGGGTAGCTACAAAATTCTATGAGCAATATTCTCCTCTCTCACCAAGCAAATCTAAGGTTTACGGGAACCCATATTTCTCCTTCGATTGCCCCTCTTCTTTCAAGCAGGCCACGTGAATGCTCAGCCCTACCTCTACACCCTCGAGCAACCTATTGTAGGCATACCCGTGAGGGTTTTTTCCTATGGCCAACCCTCGAGTAGACTACAGGCAGACTCGTGAGGGCTGCCGTGGCCACACAGACCCTTGAGCAACATGTTGGCATACCCATGAGGGTCCATCCCGCAAGCCTGTCGGGTCTGTGTAGACCCTTGGGCAGCACACAGGCCAGCGCGTAAGGGCCTCTAGCTAGGCCGAGCAGTCAGGACTGACCTACAGGCAGTAAAAATAGCAGATGAGCAACAGGTACGGACGAGCAGTAGGTACGGACGAGCAACAGGTACAGATGAGAAGCAAGGTACGGACGGGAAGCAAGGTACGGATGGGCAGCTGAACAAGTACGGGCAGCAGTACGGTCAGATATAGGCAGGCCTAATCAGATTTGGGCATGAAAACAGGAATTCAAGCAGCCTGTTAAGTTTGGACAGGAGAGAGAAAGTTAGGGCATAAACCCCTAATTTGTTAAAAAGCCTAAATTGGCATTTTTGTGTATTTGGATTATCTTCTGTAATTGTGGATCTGTGGTACAAACCCAATTAGGGTTTGAGGAATTTTTTAAGAACCCAGTCATCTCATTTACGAGATGAATTACTAATGCTTTTGGGGTTTTTGTCCTTTAAAGGTTTCCCCAGTGAAAAATCTTGTGTTGATGTTGTTTACTGCACTTGTCATTTGTTTATGTTAGTCTGCAAATTTTAAAAAGTATTCATGCTAATGCTAAAAATTCAGCATATACAAGTACAGTTGAATACTCAAAAATAATAACCAGTTAAGATTGAAGTTGACAAGTTGACAAGACTTGACAAGTGTTAACATGAAGGGAAGCTCAACCATCCAAGGTTGAAGCTCTCAGTGCTATGTTGCATACACAGCTTGAGTTAGTGACATGACAGTCCTAGTGAATATGGAGAGTGGCTTGAAGAGAACATGAGCAGACATCCTGATGAACACTCCATAATGATGATGCACTCTTATACACTATGATGAAAACTCCATGATGTTGATGCATGTCTACCCTAGAATATGACATATGCAGAACTTGATGACATGTTCAAACCTTGATGTTTGACAGAACTTGATGATGATGATGATGCATACTTGATGCATACTTGCTGATACTTTTGATGATGATGGTGATAAAGATATGAGAAGACCTAGATGAACAAATTCCTTGATGACTTGGCATGAGGACTATGAGTAGACTTTTGACAGCAGGTGTTGATGAGCTTAGAACAAGTGCAGTGTTGATGAGCAGAAATACAAGTTGAGTGAGCAGATGGATAAGCTGAGATGAATGAGCTGAGGTTGATGAGCAGAGATAATTATGCAACAGATTAATGACAATCACAGATTGACGTCAAGCTTGCAAGTAGAATCGTGCATTTGAGGATTGGACTCCTCAACCCTTTCTTAGTTGGAGCTAAGAAAACTAGGTTGAGTTTTGTTACAAGAGTTGGTATTCTTCTTATCAGTTGGTGTTGATTGTAATCGCAGAGATTGAAGTCTTCCATTGCAAATAAATAAAACTTACATTACCTATATTGCTGTGTCTCTCTTTGATTTGTTTGTTGTAATTAATATTTTAATGAATATAATAATGTGATTCGTAACATAATGCTTGATACACTATGATTAATTAAAAGAAGGTGAAAAATGTTTAAATTGCTCACACACTAATTCGCCCCCCCTCTCAGTGTAACCATTGTGTCCAACATAACACAGGCTCTTAAACAACGTTTGGAACATATTGTACGATGTACAAAAGGGCTTGAAACTTTGGAAACTTTGACTTCTATCACCTTTGCTAGTTCCTATCATAAATGATATTGATCATTTTATATTAATGGTTTGGCATGCTCAATGAAGGTAACTTAACCCCACATGAAGATGCATTGTGTTAGAATGATATAATATATCATCATAGCATGGCATAGCAAAATGAACATGGCATATATCTCATCATAACATGGCATAGCAATAAGAACATGGCATATATTACATCAGCATCACATCACATCATCAAAAGGAGACCCAAGAGCAACAAAGATGGGCCTCAATACTCTGGAATGCAAAATGCTCAGAAGCAAAAAGAAGTCTGAAAAATAGCATGCCTGCAAAATGTGGCATAACAGTCCCTAGTAGAGTCAAAGTCAACATGACGATGATGTCCAAATTGAATCAACAACAATCTTATGAGCCAACTGTCCTTTCACCTAGGTCCAAGTCATTATGAAAATTGAACCATTGCCTTAAGACATGAAAATTGAACCAGTACCTTAACACAATAGATTGTAAGTGTAATGTGCAAAGATATTACCCTTTGTTAGGTTTAGATCACTATGGATATTGATGATCATGATAGATATCGGATCAGTAACTCAATATGACAGACTGTAAGTGTAAGAATATTGATGTGAGATATCCACTCTCAATAAATACAGCCTAAGGACAAAGGGACTTGAAGTCAGACCCCATTCGTATTTTTCTAGTAATCTTGATTCTTTTAGTAACTACAATAAGTAAAATCTCAAATGGAAACAGTGCATACTATTGTTAAAATCAAAAGCATGGACCTTATTAATATCTAAAATGTTTGTACATATATAAAAGTGAGTGGTCGAAGCCCCTTTTTCCTTTCTCTCCTTGAGATCTTGATACGTTTTCTTTGATACAACATTAAGAAGGTTGGGGAACTATCTAGTTCGTTGCCTCAAATTATTATGCATGAAATTTTCCAATCTGTCGTCAACATTAACATAGTGCTATTTACTTTTTGATTATAAATATTTTTTATATCAACAATGTTAACTAGTAGTGCAAAGAACAGGGTAGCATAATGCTGGTATAATGTACACTTACAAATGCTTTGAGCTTGAGAAGGCCGGTTCAGTCTCATTTTTTTCATATGGAGGTGAGATACAATGAAACGAGCCTGCCATAAAGATCCACACGTCCTGAGAGGACTACCTTGGCAGCCATGAATAGTTCTTTTCATTGAAGCATATTCCCAGCCTATCCCCATCATGAGCTTGGTCATATATGGAGTGCCCCTTCCATGAAAATATAGATATAATGCAAAGTGTACACTTGTAGATAAATTCTTGAACTCATAAAGACTTGATCGAAGTTTGAGGTGAGATCTTGACATGAGGATGAATGAAAGTCATCCCAACTAGAAACCTGCACTGGTGTTGGGAAAAAATTGGAACAAAGGAGCATATTCAAATTAGATGCTATGAATCCATTCTAATCTTCATTTCTCTAATATGAGCATTTTCATAATAAAAGATATTGCCAAATTCTAAACTCTACGACAATACAAACCCAGGAATAGTTCCAATAAGACTATAAGAGAAAAATTCTGTGATGTTTTTGGCTTCAGCTTATTTATTTGTTCACTTCATGTCACGCTACAAGCAAATTTTGAGAGGATTAGTGTTCCTCTTTAAGTATTTTGTAATGTTTGTTTCACATAAATTGCTCTTGGAGGATTCATTTGCTTTAAACTATAAAGTGGTGCTAACAATCATTCTTCTGATATCTTGACTTCTTTTTTGCAGCCGAACATTGTTGAAGGGAAGATGCAGTACTTGTTTGATGAGAATGGGCGTCGATATCTTGATGCTATTGCAGGCATTGTGACAGTTTCCTCTGGGCATTGCCATCCAGATATTGTAGAAGCAATCAACACTCAAAATGAACTACTACAACATGCTACAACAATATATCTTCATCATGCAATAGCATATTTTGCAGAGGCACTAACCTCCAAAATGCCTGGAAATATCAAGGTGTCCTCTTGTTATCACATATATAGTAGCCGTGCTACCATATTCTATTTTTCAGATTCAGTACATTTTCAGCCAGATCCCCTACATATGAGATACTGAGATGAGCATTTATGATGGATCATTATTTATTTCATGGACTATAGTACTATCCCATGCCAGGACTGAGTCTCGGGACACTCATATTTGAGGACTGATGTATCCATTTAGCCATGTGCAGAGCAGTTAGCAGTGCCCAGATTTGCATCAGTGTTTTCTCATTGGACATATATTGATTCAGATGGATTATTTGCATGATTATGACTCGGCTTATATTATATTTTGTTATGGTTATCATTGCTCTTATACTCATTTTTGTGACATGTGTTAGCATTTAGTATCATGATCTAGCGATCATATAAATATGTGGACTTGGATGTATCTATATTATGTATTGATGTCCCTACTTGATCTGAATTTATGCAGGAACGCAACAAAATACACAAATAACCATAGAAACAAAGATGCAGCGAAAATAACACTTCATTTCATTAATCGAAGAACTAAAACTTGTTTACATACATAATGGAAATAAACTAGCTAGAGTGTTGGTAGCTTATCTCTGAGAAGAGATGTGGCAGCTACATGCCTCTGAACTCTGTATTACAATGAGGCTCGAAGGCTTATATATTATTGAGATGCAATGGAAACCATACACATCCAAAAACCTAACCCTAGGAGGTGAAACGCCAGAATGTGGGCCCCGTTGGGTAACTTGGTACATCAATTTGCCGGGGTCGTAATTTTTGCATACTACCTCCGTTTGACATGCATGATACATAGTTAGAAATATCTATTCAAAGGCTACATCCATAAATAAAAAATATTGAGTCCGGAACAGACTCATATTTGCCTGACCATTCGATGCCGAAAAAACGTTGTTTAGGGCCTCAAAACGGCTCCGGAAGTCTAGGACCCGAAAACTGCCAAAAATAGTAAATTGTGCTACAATTAAGGAAACTAGAAAACTGAAAGAAACAATGGTGGGGGTCCAAGTAGAATAGGTGGGTGGCCACCAATATCCTCTTGGATCACTACTCAAAACTGGAAGTTCTTGATCTATACTCATTGGTTTTACCCTCCTTAGGGAGAATAGAGGTAGTCATTCCCACCATACTTTGGCTTGCTAGTGTTGGTTTCATTTTTCATTGTCTCCACCCATCCATCACCTTCCAGTTGTGTTTCATCCCGACTTACTACTTGAATTGTGGCATGGAGGACCTTTCCCCGCTAGAGCCTTTGTTGGACAAGCCTCCTTGTTTATTTGTGTCTCGGCTCTGAGTTACCTATGATGTATTTTGCTTACCTGAAACAAGTAGCGTTGCCATCAATACCATGTATTTGGAAATGAAATGTATATCTATGAAAAATCCCATTCATGAAAAGTAGTGTTTTTAAACATACATGAATGCAAGGCTAGCCTAATGAATTTGGATCTAAAAATATTGCACTGAAATATCTTAAACATTTATGAAAAGTAGTGTTTTTCAACATACATGAATGCATAAATCCTAAATGATAAAAGTTCGTATAAAAATACGTGGAGAAAGGCTAATGGAAAATCAAAAGCCCAAAAAGCAATGGTCCCTAAAAGTTATATCTAAATATTGATGGCCTTACTTGTATTGAGCTGGATTGTGAGCATTTGTCAAGGTGAGTAAGCACCTCTGAAGTAGTTCACCCAGTTGTGAGGCACTGCCATCCCCTTTGTTGTTGTTTGTACGACATATGGCTATAGTGAGTATTCCCTTTCCATATCCAAAGTGTCACAGTGTTGAGTGGGTAGTCATTCTTTGACCTAACCTTATAAGTTTTAGCCCTCATCCTTCACTAGGAAATTGACTACAACTATGAAGTGAGTATAGTCTTGAAAGTTTGGTCTGAGTTATAATAAATAAAACCCTATATATGTATTTGCTTGATGTACCGCTAGTGAAGTGATTACTATTTGTTATGATTGTTACTTAAATGATTTGTAGAGCATGTTTTATCCTTTTAACACTTGCAGCAGATGGATGTCATCTTGAGTTACATTATTGGTATTTGGTCATTTACAGGTTATTATTTTGTCTATTTGATATGGTTGATGATCAGGCAAAGACCTTGAGAGGGAATGAGTATATACCTTATATGGATTTGGACTTTTAAAGTCCACTGAGACATCTTGTTTTTAGTTCCGGGAACTTACAGAGATGATCAGGCTCATTTTACCTTTTTGGTGCAGTTTTGCTTAACTAGAGGGCAGGTCTGAGCAGGGAGATGATTTCGTTGGATCTCCTAGGGAGCTGTATGGGGCATAGGGGGTCCAACCACTTGATTATACCATAGTAGCCCCCTCCCAGAAATCTTGGTGGGCTCAGTTGGACAACGCAGGCACCCTAGGAGGCTGTTTTAGCAGGTTCACGTTTGCCGAGGCATATTAAAAAATAATTAAATGGCTACTAAAGAATTTGATTTGGGCTATTGAGGCAAGGAAATGGCATAGGATGAGTTCTGATGATGGGAATAATGTGTTCCACACCTTCTCCAGCAATTGCAACACCTATATAGGCCCACATCTATTTTTCAGGCATTTTATATTATTTTCTGGAGCTTTTGGAGGCCCACAATTTCCTCAAGGAGGCACAATTTCATAGTTTTATAAAATTATATTATTTTATTGTGCCATGGGGACACCCATATGGAGTTAGTTAACACTCCATGGACCCACCATGTGCTTCATTTATTTCTGGTTGAGTGGATCCCTTCTGTTAGGGTGATTTAGTCCACTTTTACATTATATTGTTATATTGATCCATGTATTGTATGTTGAGCTCATTTCAACCATTGATAAAAACATTTGTATCTTTTAATCTTAGCCACTCATTTTAAAAATGGTTATGATTTTGGTTCTCTCATTCCTATTTAAAGGAGAGAGCTTCTCATTTGTAAGGGGTCTTTGGCTCTTGAGTCTGAATAATAGAAAAACTTTTCTTGTGGATATTCTTGGATCTCCTTTTCATCTGGTGTTCTTAGATGGTGATTGGAAATTCTTTTGCTTCCTAGAATTCAGGAAATTGTTGTGAGATCTATATATATATATATTCGAGAATCTTTGTCTTGTCTTCAGGAGGGCAACTTTAGCTTGGGCGTTTTTGCAGGGGGACCTCAACTCGCTTGGATTGTCTTTGTTTTTATTAGGGGGTTTTCATTAGTGTCATTGCGATCATGATTTCTTCTTGCTATTTTTCTATAGCATTTAGATTTGTTCTCATGTTGCAACAAATCTGATATGGTTGACGTTTGTTGTGTAGGAGAGAGGGCGCATTGACTCCTTGGGGCAAAACGTTGGACATAGAACTCGCTCAAAGCTTCTCAAATTGATCGGGATAGCAGAGTTCATCATCATCAAGGAATATACAAGGTTTTACACGTAATATCTACAGGTTAGTCCCTTTCTTCTAGATCTCAATCCATTGGCCTCTTCTTTCTTTCATTTTACACTGAAAATTCTATAATAAGAAAAACCAAAAAATACTAAAAATTGGACTGCTTGATCTCGAGCCAAACCACTGCTGGGTTTTGTAGATCGGGTGATCCCCTAACCATTTCACCCTCAATGATGATATGAAAGTGGTTGGTTTTCCCTAGATCTAAGAAACTGACCTCCCAAACCCTAGCGTTGTCCACCATTTTTCTGACTTCTTCTATGATCTAATTTTTCCAACAAAATACCTTCGTGGGTTTGTAGATCGGGTCATCCTCTCACCAAATCACCTTCAACGCTGAGCTAGAAGCTGACAGGTTGCCCTAGATCTGAGAAACTGACCTCCCAAACCCTAGCGCTAGCCATCCCACTGCTGGTTTTTCCCATGATTTGACTTTTTCAGCCAAATACCTTTTTGGATTTGTAGATCGGGCAATTTCCCAGGTGGGTTTCCTCCAACGCTGGGAAGATAGTGGTTCCATTGCCCTAGATCTAACAAGCACTGATCTCCAACCCTAGTGCTACCCCCTCTTTGGCCTCTTTTTCCTGAGATCTGAATTTTCCCTAGTGACTCAGGTACTTTGACATTGTCATATCATTCATCGAGTCTGTCCTTGGGTACTAGATAGCCCCAATCCTGTCCTTGCCCTCCCTGCATTGGTTACGTTTCCCAAAGCAGCGGATATCTTCACCTATTGCAAGTACATTAACCCCAGATCTAGTATTTACTTCATAGGTCACTTGTGTCCCACTTTGGATCAAGCCTCACACTTCCTAAACCTTAATCCAAAGCCTTGGTTCACCTAGTGACATCATCCATAGATCTAGGGTTTCCATTACCTTACACCTTACGTACCTCAAGTCCAATTGATATGATCTGGTGTCTAGATTTGATCTCTCCTATTGGGAGTAGATCTGGGTCCCCCCCTTTGTTGTCTTAGGCTAAGATAACATAAAGCGAAGACAGCCTCGATTGGCGTGACAACCATCCATTTGGGAGTCGAGGCAATCTTGGTTCCACCTCCTTAGTTATTGGTCCCTCTACCATCCATCCTGGATCCACCTCACACAGGAAACTACAAGTTTGGTGATAACACCTTTCTCAATACCAAAGTTTGATGATGGCAGTGGTGAAAATAAAGTTTTATATCTTAACAATTAGCATTTGGAAGTTGTTCAGAGGTTAGTCAGTTGCTATGAAGTCTGAAAAATTGTAAAATTTTATGGTGTGTATGTGTGAATATCATTGATCTGCATACTGTGATCTGAAGTACTAGGTGATTAGGATGACAGTCAAGTTATCAGATTCTATGAAGCATTTTCCCCTATGTCTTTCTTTTGGTGTCTAATAAAATTACTTGAATTTTGAAGGGTTTGTTTAGGTACTTGCAGAATTGCAGTAAAGCTTAAGTCATAATACACTCAATTTATATTCATATAAGCAAGAAAATATCTATAGTGTGATTGCAAGCATACAACAAGGATACCCTATTAAAATTTTACCACCATCATCTGTTACTATGGTCACTAGTACCATAATCATGTTTTTTCTATTCATGGGTCTACAAAAGAAACATAATGGATTGAAACCTTTGATGTTCTTTAACTAAAACGATACCAATGGACCTTTAATGGGATTAAGTGTACATTCTTTGTAAGTATAAAGTGGGAGTGCAAAAGCAACTCCTAGATTTGTACTAAAAGTAGAAAAATATAAAGAATTAAGTATCTAGCTAAATGCTAAATGTTTTAGCTAAGAGAAGACATAAAATAAGGTGCAAGTACAAGAGAGATGCAAGACATTGATGAGTTTTGGTGTTGAACAAAAGAGAGGATGTCAAGGCATACTAGAGGTAGTCATCGAGGAAGCGAGGGGGCTATGAGATAAGGTCCTCATTGAAGTCATCAATAATTATAAAAAAAGCAATTAGATGATATCCTTTAGGGAATGGCTTGGGCTAAGAGGCCCTTGTTGCTTGATCATCGAGGGATGTATAAAAGCAAGGCATTTCAGTGCTTTTAATAGCTAAGGTCGTGAGAAGAAAACTTTGGATGGAACCCTTTCTACTTGAATGAACGTAGGGAGTGTTGTCGCCTGAAACTGGCACGCAAGTGCTGAAAGCCCAAACCGCGGGCGTGCCGACCCAGCGACAACTCTCGAGAGAGAGGCCAATGTCACCACACCCCTCTCTCCTCGCTTCAGGATGGCTCTTCTCCATCTCTAGGGGGGTTTCCCTAAGTTAGGATCGCTAAGGCAGGTTCGGCTGAGGGCAAGGTGATCTGAAGAGTCTGCCTTAGTGAAACGCGGGTAGCAAAAAGGGAAATGAGTCGGATTGATGGGCAAGAAGGGGAAGGAGGATCAGTCCTCGAGGGAAGGCTAGTGCCAGTACCAGAAGGGTAAATGGAGTCAAAAAGGGACTCAGAAAGGCTTTGCGTTTCGCAAAAGGGAGACTAGGCCGGTCCGTTCCATAATCAGGGACCAGGAGAATGGAAGTATAACTGACTACTTTCCATTACTCCCAGACCTCTAAGAACATAACAGTGACAAGCAACTTTCCAGTTGCAAAGGCTTGCCCAACGTGCTAGATTGTTAGCCCTCTATGCTAAGTCTAGTCTACCACCTATGAAAAACAGAGAACTATGACAGAGATCCCCAAAAATATCCAAAACTCAGCAGGGTTTTTTCTTTATTAATTCTGGGGAAAAATCCTCCCAACCAAAAATTCCATACTTACAATGAAAGAGCCTTGCTCTTTTTATAGCCCCAAAATGCCTTTCTCCTTTTTATTTTGAAAAAAGTAAAGTAAAATAAAATAAGAAAAAGTGGGATAAGATCCACTTTCCTTAACCTAAAGATTAACTACCACCTAGGCTTAAAAAAAGCCACATCATTAAAGTGGACCGTGTCTTTAACCAAAGGGTGAAAGTTCATGTAACTAAAGAAACCTCAAATCCATAATCCAATAGGACTCCAACCATTTGCGTGAGTGGCTCGGTTGGCGAATTTCTCTAACTGTAACTAAAAAAAAATTCCCTTTGGATTTTAGCTGTCCATGGTGTGGATCTAGTCCATGACCTGGCTACCATGGGAAATGGAAGGTGTATACGCTGGGCCATAGCTTTCGCTGCTCCAAAACCTAACAAGAGTATTCCTCGGCTGCTAATAGAACACAACTCCTCATAAACTACACTCCCATAGATGGTTACCATAAAGACGCCAATTACTCATCTGAAGCTGAAAACAAGCCTGGCTGTCAATGGAGAAAAGAAGCCCGGGATCAATTAGCTGCCCCACCTGCCATAGATGCTCCAAGCTGAAACGCGAAGATAATTTTGAACTCGACATGCTCTGTCAGCCGCATAATGAAAACGCCAAAAGAATTACTTGGGCGACTTTCTGCTATCGGTGACCGATCCATTGTGGTTGCTCTGTCAGTTACATAATAAAAACATCCCAACAATTGTCAACAAATGGACCATCCATGCACCTTTGACAACTCCAATCGACGCTTCTAGGTGGGCGGTTTCCATAGCCTGAGCAGCAATTAAAATGTAATGGTTGGTAGTTTTGCCAAATCGTAACTGCTACACGACTGTTCGAACCAAAGATTGCTTGTCAAATGGATGATCTTTTTTCAATCAACCGCCAATGAACACGTCAAAACGTAATAACTCCAGCTTTGCCACGATGAACTTGTGCCGAGTGACCCCGAGCATATAGACGACCATAATTCTGGAAAATGATCCGCGAATCAACAGGTGGAGCAGTGTAGGGACTCCACATTTGAGATTCAGGGAGGGATGTGCCATGATGAATTTTGACAATATGATTACAAGTTATCAGAATTTTTTTGTGACCGTTCCAACCACGAAACTTTGGTTGTCATCGTAAAACTACTGTGTGGAAATCTTCATCACAGTAACCCAACCTATCAGACTTTCAAACTGATACAAAGGCAAGTGCTTCTTCATATGACATTCCACATTTTAGAAATTCCAGAAGTGACAACATTAGCCAGATGCTGCAGAGGAGAACCCTCGGTAATAAATCCATGCATCAGTTGTATGGTAGCTTCAATAAATGCCAATGGTCCTCTTTCAAAAACCATAACACGCACTTTTCAAGAAAATATGTTCCCTCTTGGTAAGAAAGCCATTTAAGATTTGCATGATCTTCTAGCAAAACAAGACCGAAAATATGAACAGTGGTTGATGTCAATTGTTCTGCAAGAGTTTTTCTATACTTGAAACTTGAAGGTGCTATACCCTGATCAGATTCCAATGCTTCCAACGTGTGCCCCTTTTGAAACTTTAACTAACTTGGGTGTCCCTGCTGCAAAATGCTTGATAACTTCCAGATTGAGCTGCTACAGAAAAATGCTAAGTTTACTGACTTTGAAAGGCGGTCCTTTATACTGTGCTTGACAGAGATTTCCCTTCCTGACCGATGCTCTGGCCAAATCTTCACTATTGTAGCTATTTCCACTTGGATATCTTGAAAATAAATCCTTGTAGATACTAGTCTTGATAGTACCTGTGGTTTTAAGTGTTTAATAAGGTCTTCTCTGCTTTTCATAATAGCACAATTCAAGCATCTTCTCAAACGAGTAAGAACAGACAAGTATGTTGCTCTTGCTTCTTGATCAATAGTCTCTTGATTGTCACAATTTCCAACACCCTATATAGAACCAAGGCATAGTTCAAGATAATCTTGAATTGCATCAAGGTATGAGTGACCTTCTGAAATTCTTTATATATCCACTGTAGAGTCCTCTTAAAAACAGACCACAGATAATTAGTTCATCCTTCAGAGATTCATATTGGAAGATTTGCAACCATTCTACTCTCTGTATTTTCCTTGTCAGCAAGCATAATATTTGACTTTCCACTAACACTTTCACAAGGTGAATCTTCAGATGTCATAACTAAATTCCTTTCCCTAGGAGTTGATGTCTACATGCTTCTCATAAAATGATTTGAGAGCATTCTTTCTCCTTTGAAGAAAAAACCTATGTCACCGTTGTCCCAATTAGGAAATGTTGCCAACTGAATAAAGCCCCCCACAGTCCCATGGCTCTGCAATTATTTTGCACTTAGAAAGCACTGGATCCTTTGCAATGGTCTTAACAATAGGCGGAGCATTAAGAGGAGCCCCATCAAGTCCATGCCATAGAACACTTGCAAGGTCAAAACAAAATCCATTGACATGATATCAAAATTCTGAGCATTATTAGCTTTTGAATCAGGTTATATACCTCTGAAGCAGCATGTATGTGTGTCTAGGACCATAATATCCTCTGTTAACAAGTCACTCGGTGTGAAGTGATCATCATAGTTCTCTTCCATGAATTCTATTTCACCCTCTTCACGCTCATCAGCATTATTCAAACTGCTATTGTAAACAGTGCCTTAACCACTCAAAATGCAGACGCATTTGGAGGGGTAACAGGGAGTATTGTGTTGGATGGGGGAGCCCAACTCTAAGACCACCTGGAGCTAATTTGTCTATTGGTTCAGTGGTGTATGCCTTATGTCTTGAAATGACGATTCCTCATGGATCTTGTGGAGGCCAGTGATCTACCCAAGGGCAAGAAGGGGGTGAGTGTCAAGAGACTTGAGTTCTCAATAATTTGGAATTTTAAGGAACATGGATCTTTGCATGTCGCTTGTTTCCTTCATCGAATGAGGCGTATGGGAAGTATAAGTTCATTCTCTTAGCAGCCATTGTTTGGGATAGGACCTTTATGCTTTATGCTCCCTTAAAAACCCTTTCCTAGGATGAGACGTTCGCACCAGTTGCAAAATACACTTCGATCAGGGCAGACATTTTTATAGTTGTAGAGATGGGTTGCATCAAATGGATGTGAAGACTGCATTTTTGAATGGGATCATAAAGGAGGAGGTGTATATCGAGCAGCCACAGGGATTTGAGGCACATGTGATTGATTTCCATGTTTACAGGTTGAAAAAGGCTCTTTACGAACTCAAGCAAGCTCCACAAGAATGGTACTCTATGATTGCCAGTTTCTTGTAGCAATTGGGCTTTGTGAAGAGTGAGGCAGATCCCAACCGTTACTACATCATGGTTGGTGAGGATCCTCTCATTCTTATATTGTATGTGGATGATCTCTTTCTCATGGGGTCAAAAAATCTCATTAGGGAGTGCTAGTGAGATCTTGCTTCAAAGTTCTAGATGATGGATATCAATTTGATGCACTACTTTCTGGGGTTGGAGGAGTGGTAGAGTACAAGTCAGATCTTTCTGAGACAAGGGAAGTATGTAGTTGATATCTTGAGCGGATTTGAGATGGCAGATTGCATACTTATGTCTACACCCATAACGACAAACCTAAATAGGCTTGATGCTTTAGAGGTAGAGTTGGTTGACCCTACATTGTATCATCAACTAATTGGGTCCTTGATGAATATGATCATGTTACCAACTATTTTGTATAATATTTGAACCTTTCGTTGAGCCACCATTTGATGAACATGGTCAATGTTCATATCTAGTTTATCAGAGGTTCAGAATGTTTTGCCTAGCCAATTTTGGCTAGTCGTCTTTATTTTTATGCTGAAATGACTATGCCCCATGGGGTTTTTGTAATAAAGTGTGCTAGTAGGGGTTTTGAGCGG
Organism: Pseudotsuga menziesii; assembly: GCA_001517045.1. Taxonomy (NCBI): domain Eukaryota; kingdom Viridiplantae; phylum Streptophyta; class Pinopsida; order Pinales; family Pinaceae; genus Pseudotsuga; species Pseudotsuga menziesii. The sequence goes on from LPNX010082766.1 coordinate 124,531, forward strand.
CTTGATCTCCTGAGATGTAATTTTCAACTAAGGTATTATAGGGAGTTTTTTCCCTTGTCGATTATGCTTTACCTATAGCCGAGTATAATCGATGAGTTTTTCTCCCGCTTCCTCTAAAGCCGGAATGCCTGATTTTGAAATTTGGGCCTTAGGGGTTATTAGAGTCCAACTAGTAAATATGAACCTACTAGACACTATCGGTATGTTCATTTCCTAAGCCTCGGGATACATTAAAACAATGTCCAAAAAAGATTTTCTCGAACGCATGGTGATTTTTTATTTTTTATTTTTTGACTATAGAGAATTAATTAAAATTTTCAATTAATTAAACCATTTTGACCATTGTTTAATTGAAAATTTTCAATTTGTCTAGCCAATTTTGGCTAGTCATATTTATTTTTATGCTGAAATGACCATGCCCATAGGGTTTTTCTAATAAAGTGTGCTAGTAGGGGTTTTGAGCGGCTCGGTCTCCTAAGACGTAATTTTCAACTAAGGTATTCCAGGGAGTTTTTTCCCTTGTCAATTATGCTTTACCTATAGCTGAGTATAATTGATGAGTTTTTCTCCCACTTCCTCCAAAGCTGGAATGCCTGATTTTGAAATTTGGGCTTTAGGGGTTATTAGAGTCCAACTACTAAATATGAACTTACTAGACACTATCGGTATGTTCTATGGTCATTTCCTAAGCCTCGGGATACATTAAAACAATGTCCAAAAAATATTTTCTCGAACGCATGGTGAATTTTTATTTTTTATTTTTTGACTATAGAGAATTAACTAAACCATTTTGACCATTGTTTAATTGAAAATTTTCAGTTTGTAATAATTAAGTGGTCCGAGGTGGGGTTTTGGCAAATAAACACTTATTTTCTAAGCCAAAACACTCATTTAACCCCTAGACACACTTATCCTAAGTTTTGGACTATTAGTTGGCCTTGAAATTAATATTTTCTCAAAAACCCAAAAAATAAGAAATATTAATTAAAATAATAAAAAATAATAAATTGGAGAAAATAAAAGATCTCCAAAAAAGGCCAAATTTGATTAAGTAAAGGGCTAATTAGCTCGGCAAAAAGCATCTGGGAAGATTCCAATCAAGTCTAGACTGATTTGAGTCAGTATCAAAGTGCTACAATGAACTTCACCTTGGGATTTGCGCCCCTCTCCATGAATGGACGTTTTTCCTTCTTTGGCACGTTTCTATTGGTCGGGTGATAAGACCGAGGAGGATTGAGGCCACCTCACCCCTTTCATTACTCCGCAACTTAGTTACAACTCAGTTGGGCATCAGTTCAACTCCAAATCAATTGCCAGAGCTTCGATCTGATTTAGGGTTTTAGCTTCTCTTTTTGTATAAATAAGGGTCTCTTGCTCCCATTTGCATATGGAGAATTTGCTAGAGAACTCTGCCAAGATTGTAACCGACATTTGATAAACGAAATAAAGTGACTTTGGAGGTCTGTGTGTGGGCTTTTTATATGTGGTTTTCATCTTGGGAGGTGATATTGTTTTCAACCTTCTCTTTATTTTAGTAAATATTCGATCAATGTTACCTCATGAAGGCTATGAATCTAGCATGTTAGGGTAGTCATTTAAAATCTTAATTTGAGTATCTATGCAATTTTCATTATATATTTGAAGTGGGTAGGAAGTAGTCAATTATACCAGTGCATTTCAATATTTATTTTGATTATTACATCCTAGCATTTGATCACTTTTGCTTGTATTGAGTTGTTTTTGTTTCAGGAATCACCCATGGGAGGGGTTGAAGTTAAACCAGTTTCTCATCAAGAGCTCTTAACTTCATACTTTCACCATGCAGGTTCTTCAGAGTGCTTAATCCGGCTTCAAAACATACGGCGAAAAATGGGCTCTTTCTTACCTCTCTTAATCAAACTTTAAAAAATCTTTTCCTGGGTTATAAGATCCACACATCCTTATTCTTCTTCTCTCTTTTTGCCCTCTTTATCCATCTCTTCTTTCCTCTTTTCAGTTTGCTTCTTTTGCCATTTTGCTCCTCTTTTTCCCTCTTTGTTTTACCTGTTTTCACTAGGGTAATTTTTAGTAGCGAAATTTCGCCAATTGGCTATTTTTTGGGTTTTTTTCAAAAAATAAATTCGCTTTTTATTCTTTAATATCGCTTATATTTACATAAAATATATATATTTTTAATCATAATATTCGCCAAAATTTACACATTTTAGTGTTAATTGTATGTTTCATATTTAATATTCGCCTACCTATCTATAAACATGTTTTTTTCAATCCAAAACAATCTCCTAAAATACTATACTTAAGTATAATATTAGAATCCTTAAAAAATACCCTGGTTTCACCTTGTTTTTCCTTGTTTTTTTGCTCTCTTTTTTCTCCACTCTTAATTGCCCTCTTTATCCTTTCATTTGCAACCAACTTTCCTCCTAGTTGGCTACCCTCTTTCACACCCATTTGCAGCCCTTTTCAGCCATTTTTCAGCTTTCTTTTTGCTTTTTTTCAAGCCTTTTTTTCTCTCTGATTTGCAGCTATCTTTCTTCCTACTTGGCTACCCTTTTTCTTCATTTTTATGCAGCCATCTAAGCATTTTATTGGCTGCCCTGTTTTTCCATCTTTCAGCCTTCCTTTTTACTCTTTTCTTTGTATGTACTTTTCCTAGTTTTTGCTTCAAAAAACACTAAATTTTTGCATTAAAAAAGATTTATTTTTTGCACTTAGATTAGTTTTTGTTTTTGTCCAATAAATAATGGGTGCATGAGTACTTGTTTGTTTTGTGCAGACATAGAAGAGGAAAAGTGAACCAAGAAGGACTTAAAGATTGAAGAAATTGTAAAACTAAGAAGAAAAACATCAAGCATAACTTGCATCCTTATAAAACCCATCAAGCATAACTTGCATCCTTGTAAAAGCCATTAAGGCTTATTTCTTTAGTTTCCTTTCTTGTTTTTTTTTCAAGGGTTAAAATCCCTCTTATTATAATCATTAATAAAAAAGGACTAGTGGGGTTGCTACCAACTAGGCTGCACCTAGTTGGACTTTCAGTGAGTCGCCAATGATGAACAAGATACTTGTTCTTATTCAGTGTTCAGAAGTCCTTTCAAGCCTTTATGGCCATTTTATTTTTTGTAACACATGTTGATACCCCATTGGGAAAATTGTAAAAAATGTCCTAGCATTTAATTTTTTATATAAGGCTCGTATTCCCAGACTTAAGCATTAAGCCAACTACCCTAGAGTTTTTTTTCCCTTGGTTATTATTGGTTGTTGAACAAACGACTAAATAATTTCTGAGTTTTTCACTCACAGCTCCAAAGCTGGGGTAGTCATCTTGGTGTTTCGGCCTAGGGAGGTTATTGGAGCCTTCGTGTCGGTGTTTTTCACCATGCTAGGCATTCGAATTGAGTCGTATGGACATGTACTAGGTCCCCCTAGAGTTTCGTCAATTTCCACAATAAACATTTTTTTCGTTTTTTAAGCCATTTTTTAATGGTTTATTTAAAAATTTTCAAAATGTAATAAAAGTCAGATACAGAGTCCGTTTTTGATGTGGGGATGCTCGTTTTGACACTCAAAGCATACTCTTTACCCCAAGGCCACTTTTCAGGAATTCTGAGCAACTAAAACGTCCCGTAAAACATTATTTGGCTAACAGAGCATCAAGTTGTCATTTAAATGCTCAAAAAACATCAATTTGGCATTAGTCAAGATAGTGAAAAGTCAAAAGGGGTGATTATTTTAATTGATTAAAGTGATGTGGCATGGTGGTCCCATATGGGAAAGCTCTTCTTAAGAAAGAAACGTCATTTTTAAAACATGGTTCACTTACATTTTTTTAAACCAAAGTGTATGCTCATGCTTTCTCCATGCGAGTGATTCAAAAGAGTGTGGGCCACACTTTGGTTTAGTGAGTGGTGGTGATGTCACTCATTATTTAAATGAGACAATACATGTTAAACATTGGATTGAGTATAAGGTAGGGAATGATCAAATAATGATAACGTCAAGTTTTTTTGAAATCGTCAGCATGGTATGGGATGATCACGCTAACCATTATGGTGGTAGCAAATAGCAAAGAATGGACCCTACCTTCATTTTTTTTCGTTTGAAAAACTTTGGATATAATCCAAAATGGATCCATCATTTACCAAGACTTGGGTCAGGACATATTTTTTTTTCTTTTTGACGTCAACCCATTGTGGAGGGAGCTCACGCGTGGGTGTGGGTTGCGCTGGCACCAAGGTGTGCACCCCTTTTACATTTATCACATCAGGTTTTAATAGTTTTCAAATATTTGGTATGCCATATGCTGCCAACAATATATTTGCAACTCACGTCATATAGAATCCATACACATCCGCGTGAGAGATGAGGCTTGCGATTTGGAGTTGATTTTGGTTGGTGGAATGAGGTGGCACCTCTTCAATACCAACTATTTAGTTAACTAAAGAATCGGCCCACCGATTCTTCTTATTGATTCAGTGCAACTTAATTTTACTCAGCTAAACTATTACTTCTTCTGCTAGTGTTGGTGGTGCCCTTTTGGGCTTGTATTTGCTATAAATAAAGCTTTGCTCTCCTCATTCAAACTAGTTGGAATGTATTGGGAAGAGCCTTGCTAAATGTAATCATTGTTTATCTGAGAAATAAAAGAGACTTTGGAGGTCTGCTTGTGTGGTGCTTTGTGAGTGGATTTATTATCATTGTGCTTTGTTGAGATAATATTTGTTGGATCCATTTTGCTTCCAATTTCCAGATCTAGCGTGCTTGAAGGACTGGTATCAATTTTACAAAGTGAATGAATTTGTTTGTTTACTACTTCACTTTATTTAGTATGAATGTGTAGAGATGCGAAATTGAATATTTTCAATTGTTTTTTATATTTTGATCTCTAAGTGTGTACGATGTTGGATTTGATCTTGTTTGTTGAGTTGTGTGAAGTGCAGGTCATCTTAGCTGGAGATGGAGAGGATATTGTTTGATCTTTCTCATTCTGACATTTTTTGTTTACAGATAAAGTTCATCGGTGCCCCACAATCAAAGCCTCAAGGATCATCTTGTTCTCTAAACATCCCCTCTCCTCAAATTTGTTTAAAAAAATATTTTTGTCCTTTATTCGAAAAGGAGTTGCAGATCTAAGGTTTAAAGTTCATTCTCATACATAGATCGTAATTACTTTTCATGATTAGATCTAGCTAAAATTGAAAAAAGAATAATTTTCTAGTATAGATTTACATTATCGAGTTCTGCTTGCTTCCAGTCATCTGCATTTACAAATTTAAAAGTCTTGATTAGTAGGATTAACGACCAAGTTTAAGTTTCAGATCTAGCATCTAAGTGCTCTAATTTGATTGTTTTCCTTACGAAATAAACGAAGACCCTGAAAAAATAGCTTTCTAGCTCATTTTTTTAGTTGCTTCTACTTAGTTCATTTCAGCTTTTTACTTAGAATTTTTTCCGTAGATTTTGGTAGTTTTCCCAAAGCACTCTTAAAGTGTTTTTGGGCATATTCTATTAATGTGTGTTGGTTGTTTTTTTTCAGATTTACGATAAAAGAGGAGGAAACTCTGGCGAATTTTCGCAAAATCAAGCAAAAAGAAGACCAACGGAGCTCCCCCTGGCATAAAAATAAATTCTTCCAATAAGTTGTAAGCCTTTGGATTCCAATTTTGAGGACCAAAGTGCACTTTCTTCAACATTGTAATCGATTAATAAAAGCAAGTTTAAGTAGACTCGTTAGAGCCCGCTTTCCATCCCCTCTAGGGGAATTTGTGTCGGTGTCTTTTTTTTATAATTTTCCAGTTTTAGTTAGTTTTATCTCTATTTCAAATATTAGTTGTTTATGTGATCAATGAAGTAAAAGAAATACTTACCCCACGCTCTCTCGAGTACCCTAAAAGGGTGAACGATATTCGTGGTAGGATTAATTAGAATTTTTGTTTTTATTTGTTCTTAATTTTTAAATCAATCCGACCATTGCTTTATTGAGTACCCGAAAGGTGAAAGAGATTCTTTGGTCGTCATCTAAGCAACTCATTGTTATGTCTCTAATAAAATAAACCAAGACTCCTTCCCCGTATGATCTACACTGCTGCAGCTTGTCTGATCAGTTGGCTGTATCAGAAAGGGATACGAGTTACTAGATTTAATAGGAAAATCCACACAAGTGATTTTCTCGAGAACTAGGGAGGTTGCAAAGGGTAATTACTACAGAGTTAGGGGGCTACTCCAAGCAGGTTCATCCTCGACCCGTCGAACACTTGGTATTATTGCTTTTAGCACTTAGTTCGAAGAGACTTGACTTGTTGGGCCAAACCCACAATTAACCCATGCCCTTAATTATTCATTTAATAATCTAAAATTTACCAACCAAGACACTGCAATACTTTCACTAAGACTACACTAGCAACCCATATTTGCAAGCACTCTTTTCTTTTTGGCACTGGTCTATTCTGTTCTTTTTTCTTAAGTGAATTACACAATGTGTCATTGAATATTGTGTATCTAAATTGAGTTAAAGTGTTTCTAAGGTTAATCTTGTTTGCAGTAATTGGTAATCTTTAATTTCATCCATTCCATATTAAAACTCCTAGAATTAATTATTTCTCTCGTAGAGTTAAAACCCTAGATTTTACTTTTCATTAGGGTCCACCCCTCTTGGCTTCACTAGGAGTTGGCCTAGACGGATGAGATAAAAATGTGACAACACTTGGCTCGAGCTTGCCCCCAAGGTCGCACCCAGTGGCTTGAAGATTTATGCCACATTACCCAATGTGCAAATTATGCAGCAACATTTTGGCGCCGTTACCGGGGATAAATCTTTCTATTTCCGGAATACGACTTTTGAGTTTTCATTCTTGTTTTTGCTTTGTTTGATGAATGTTGTAGTTTAATCAACTTTCTCAAATCATTTGGTGACTCCGCTACCTTTAATTTTACCAAGACATTCTACAAGAAGAAACTCTGAAGGCTTGCTTCAGTTCATTCCTGAGCTTGAAAAGGTGTACTGTAGGAGGAAAAGCAAGTTAGCTTCTCATAAGATCCTTGACGATCTTTCATCTGAGTCAATCTTAGATATCCACCTTTTATTTGTTGATACTTCTGAATCAAATATAATTCATATAGCACCATGGGTACTTTGTTTAAACCTCTGGATTATTCTGTCGTAATTGGGTAGCCTCATAACATCCCAGATAAAGCCATTGAGAAGGTTCCATATTTTTATGGAAACAATGCTATAGCTCCTAAGTCTCACTTGTTGCCTTTTTCACAGTGCTACAATAAATGGTGTCACAACGTCAACCATGAAGATGTAAAGATGAGGTTGTTTTCCTTGTCTCTTGAAGCTGATGCCTTTGAATGGTTCACCTCCCTAGATGATGACGGTATCAAGACCTTCAAGGAATTTGAAACTGCTTTCAATAAAAGATGGAGGGATAAGAAAGAGAAAAGGCACCTTTCGGCTGCCTTAACAAACACTAAAAAGAAAGAAAATGAAACCATAGAAGAATTCAATAAGTAGTTCAATGATATGGTAGGCAGATGCCCGACTGATATTAAACCATCAGATACCTCAATTCTTATATATTACACATAAGCATTCGAGGAAGAAATAAGGTACCCACTGTTATCACATATATAGTAGTTGGGATACCATATTCTATTTTTCAGATACAGTACATTTTTTAGCCAGATCTCTTACATATGAGATGCTGAGATGAGTAGTTTTGTCGGATCAATACTTTATTTGTGGACTATTGTACTCTCCCATGTCAAGACTGAGTCTCAAGACACTCAGATTTGAGAACTGATGTAGCCATTTAGTCATTTACAGAGCAGTTATTGATGCCCAAATTTATATTAGTACTTTCTCATTGGACAGATGATTGTTCAGATAGATTATATGCATGATTATGGCTCAGCTTTTATTATATTGTGTTATGGTTATCATTGCTCTTATACTCATCTTTGTGACATGTATTAACATGTAGTGTCTTGATCTGGCGGTCATAATTATATGGACTTGGATGTATCTGTATTATATATTGATGTCCCTACTTAGACTTGGAAGTTCCTGATCTATACTCATTGGTTTTATCCTCCTTAGGGAGAATAGAGGTAGTCATTCCCACCATTGTTTTGGCTTGCTTGTGTTGGGTTCATCTTTCACTATCTCCACCCATCCATTTCCTTCCAGTTTTGTTTTTAACTCGACTTACTACTTGACTTGTGGCATGGATGACCTTTCCCCGCTAAAACCTTTGTTGGACAAGCCTCCCTGTTTATATTGTGTCTCAGCTCTGAGTTGGTGACAAAACTTGCCTTTGATGAGTTGGATTGTATGTCTAAATCATTCTGGTCGATTGTCCCGATGTTTGGCACTGTGCAGAACTCCCCCTGGTCACTTGAGATGTTGTTGGCTAAAACTGAAAGCTCATGTACTACTTGTATTGGAAAATGTTATATATGCGCCCATGGAAAATATAAAATGCTAAACTGTGTTTCTTAACATATGTGAAAAAGGGCAAGAGCAATGAAATGCCAAAATACCTCTTGAAGGGTATAAGAAAAGGTCCCAAAAGCAATGGTTAAATATATGCTATATCCAAATATTGCTGACCTTGTAAATTTGAATATGTCCCAGATGAAAGCTGCAATTAGTTGTGCTTTTAAGCACTGGTGAAGTCCCAAAGGGTCATATAGGCCAAAAAGGTCATGGAAATAAAATTGATGGTCCTAATGAAACTGGATCAAACTTGATGTAGACATGATGCCTAAGTTGAATAAGCACTCTCTGAACAACTCAACCATTTGTGAGGCACTGCCATTCCTTGTGTTGTTGTTTGTCTGGCGGGTGGTTATAATGACTATTTCCCTGCCATATCCAAAGTGTCATGATGTTAAGTAGGAAGTCATCCTTTTCCCTAGCCTTGTAAATTTCATCATTTACCCTTCACTAGCAAATTGACTACAACTATGAAGTGAGTATAGTCCTGAAAGTCTAGTTAGAGTAATAATAAATAAAGCCCTATATATGTATTTGATTGATGTACCGCCAGTGAAATGACTGCTACTTGTTGTGATTGTTGCTTAAATGATTTGTAGAGCATGTCTTAGCCTTATAGCACTTGCAACAGATGGACGATAGTCCGAGTTATATTATTGGTATCTGGTCATTTACAGGTGATTATATTGTCTATTGGATGGTGTTAATGATCAGAGAAAGACCTCGAAAGGGTATGAATATACACCCTAGATGGATTTGGACTCTCTGAGCCTAATGAGACAGTTTATTTTCAGTTCTGGGCACTTACGAAGATGATCAGGCTCATTTTACCTTTCTGATGCAGTTTCGCTTCACAGGATGATGTGTCTTAGCAGGGACATGTTTCATTTGGATCTCCTAGGGCGTTGTATGGGCATAGAGGGTGCAGCCACTTGATTGTACCATAGTATCCCCATCCCAGAAATCCTGGTGGGCTTAGTTTGACAATGCAGGCAACCTAGGAGGTTGTTTTTGCAGGTTCACGTTTCCCAAGACAGATTAAAAAATGATTAAATGACTATTGAAGAAATCGATTTGGGCTACTGAGGCAAGGAAATGACATAGGATGAGTCATGATGATGAGAGTGATGTCCTCCGCACCTTCTCCAGTAGTTGCAGCACCTGATTGGACCCACACCTATTTTTTGGGCATTTTTATATTATTTTCTGGAGCTTTTGGGAGGCTCACATTTTCCTCAAGGAGGCACAAAGTCAAAGAATTAAAATATTATATTATTTTATTTTGCCATGGGGAACCCATAGGAAGTTAGTTAACACTCCATGAACCCACCATGTGCTTCATTTATTTCTTGTTGAGTGGGGTACCCTCTTTATGGATGATTTAGTCCACTTTGATACTTTATGGTTATATTGATCCATGTATTGTATGTTGAGCTCATCTCAACCATTGATTAGAATATTTTATCTTTTAATCTTAGCCACTCGTTTTTAAAGAGGTTAGGATTTTGGTTCTCTCATTTCTATTTAAATGAGAGAGCTTCTCATTTGTAAAGGGTCTTTGGCTCTTGGATCTGATTAACAGAAAGATTTTTTGTGGATATTTTATGGATCTGCTTTGCATCTGGTGTTCTTCGGTGGTGATTGGGAGATCTATACTCTTTCTTCGGGATTTTTGTCTTGTCTACAGGAGGGCGACTTAATCTTGGGCGTTTTTGTAGGGGGACCTCAACTCGCTTAGACTGGTTTCGTCTGTAACAAGGGGTTTTCATTAGTTTCATTGTGATCTATGATTGCATCTTGTTACTTTTCTGTAGATCTTGTTTTTCTTTCATGATAGGACAAATCTGATATTGTTGACGTTTGCTTGTGCAGGAGAGAGGGCGCATTGGTCACTTGGAGCACAACGTTGGTCTTAGAACTCACTCATATCTTCTAGAATTGATCGGGATGGTGGGGATCATCATCAAAAAGGCATCTACAAGCATTTCCAGGTAACATCTAACAGGTAAGTCTCTTCTCTTTCAGATCTCAATCCATTGTACCTTCTTTCCTTCAATTTTCTGAAAAAAACTCCTAAATAATAAAATCCAAAAAAATATTTAATTGGGGAACCGCTTGATCTTTGAGCAAACCATTTCTGGGTTTTGTAGATCGGGAATCCCCCTCACTAAATCATCCTCAACGATGCCCTAATTCTGACTAGTTTTCCATAGATCTGACTTTTTGACTGCTCAAACCGCATCGCCCCACTGAAAAATTTGACTTTTTCCAGGATTGACTTTTTTCGAAAAATAATTACATGGGTGTGTAGATCAGGTCTTCCTCATTCCAAAACACCCCCAATGCTGAGCTAGTTCCTTCCAAGTTTCCCTAGATCTGAAAAATTGACTTTCAGCCTCCTAGCCCCCAGTCATTAGATTTTGACTTTTCCAGATTTGATTTTTCCTGAAATTTTCTGGTTTGGGTTTGTAGATCGGGCCATCATGTTCTCATTTCCACCCTAATGTTGAGATGATGGTCTCCTGGTGGCTCTAGATCTGTATATCTGCCTCTCCAAACCCTAGCGCTAGCCCTCCTTCTGCTGATTTTCCTGTAACCTGAATCTTCCGAGCCAAATCATTTTCTGGGTCCATAGATCAAGACATATCCCAGGTGGGTTCACTAAAACACTATGTTGATACTGACTCCATTACCCAAGGCTGAACAGGCACTGATCTCCAAGCATAGCGCTAGCGCTTCCTGGCCTCTTTCCCCTGAAAGTTGACCATTCCTTGATAACTCAGGTTACCTGATACTTTCATATCTTTCACCGACTCTATCTCCTTGGTACTAGACAATCCCTACTTTGTCCTTGCTCACCCTGTCACAGTTACGTTTCCCAATACAGTGGTCATCTTCATCAGTTGCTAGTATCTAAACCCTAGAGCTAGGGTTTCCATTTACCTTACACCTTACGTACCTCAAAGCCACATTTGATCTATTCTGGTCTCTAGGTCTGATCTCTCCTGTCGAGAGTAGATCTGGGTCTCCACCATTGTTGTCTTGGACTTAGATAACATGAAGCTAAGACTACCTTGATTGACATGACAACCATCCATTTGGGAGTCTAGCCAGTCTTGGTTCCACCTCCCTAGTTGCTTGCCCCTCTAACATCTATCCTGGATCCATCATACATAGGCAACTACAAGGTTGGTGATAACATTTTGGCGCCGTTGTCGGGGAGGTAGAGGCCTACCCTAGTTCGACATTTTTTCTCAAGCTATACTCTCGTTCTCTTTGCCAACATTTTGGCGCCGTTGCCGGGGAGGTAGAGGGATACCTTGGTTCAACATACCTCACCTTTCCCTACGACATATCCTTTATTGGTGAATTACTTATGTAGTTCACCTGGCGACTCCACCCTGCGACTCCACTGAGGACCGTACCCAACGTATTAATCTGAAGTTCTTAGAGCATCCCGTAAATCATAATGAATTCAAATGTATTTCTGAGGCATATGAAGGAATTAACTAAAAACATGATTGAAATAAGCGAAAGGGATAGATGGAGGTCAAACTACGGGTATGAGGATGATATCGAGCATGACTATGGGTATGAATCTAGTTATCACAATCTTTATGATACCCACCAACTTCCTCACCCATGCAATAAAGATTTCCCAACCATCCCGAGTGCACCTGTAGGTCGACATTAACCTAGAAGTCAATCCCAGTCAAAGCCTTATAGCCAAGTAACCAAAGTTGTTAAAAAACAAGACAAACGATCTCCTTTTGACTTTTCTGAAATACCGGGAGCACCTCATCTTATGCCAAACGATTACACTAGGAGGTTGCCCCAGTTTAGTGGAAATAATGATGTATCTATTGAAAGTCATTTGGACATTCTCTGGGATTACATGGAAATTAGAGTTGCAGACAATGAAGATGTTTATATGCGAGCCTTAGGAGAATCCTTGCGAGGGGATGTTCAACTATGTTTTGATGATTTAGCACCAGGATCCATCACTGGGTATGACATGTTCACAGATTTGTTAATTGATAGTTGGAGTAGGAACACGTATAAAATTTTAGAGTGTCAGTTTAACAATGATTGTGCCGTTGATAATCAATATATTGACAATGTGCTTTCTCAATTGGACCATTCCTCTCCTGATATGCTCCAAATTATGAGCGTGCCTGCAATCCATAAGAATGTTACAGAGTACTTCAAGAATAACATTTCAAAACCTCTTGTTGAAACTAAGAGGGATATCAATCAAATCATACGAGATACTCTGTTATTATTACCCGAAGCAATCACAGAGCAAATCCTAGATTTGACCCGTGGAAGGGAACCTAACATGCACCATCAAGAAACATCTATAGTTGAGCCTTCCATTGGTGAGGTCATTAAAGAGCCTTTAAAAAAGAAACTCCATAGTCATTGCCTAATTGATGATCATTTGAATGAGTATCCAGCCTATCAGAATCTGGATTCAGACCTTGATCATATCACTGCAGAAGAAGAAAAGGTTGAAATTAATAAAACTTTCGTTGAAGAGCAATCATGTGGTCATATTGTAGTTGAAGACCAAGTTTGTGAGGATAGAAATGAACATAGTGATATTTTTCCTTATCAAATGAATGATAATGATCATTTATCCTTAGTTGAATGTAATGAACAATGTCAAGAAGAACAACCACATGATGATGATATACTAGTGAGCGAGATTGACCTAGAACCTTCTTTGTCACATCTTTCGAACTGGAATCTGTGTCCCAATAATCATCAAGAGCCTCCAAGGAATGATTCTTGTAATTTTGTTACTATTCCCCGTCATACTTTTGGTCAAAGTGATTTGGTTGAGGAGATTAATCATAGTGAGTCTAGTTCTTGGGATGTTAGTTTTAATCTTGTCAATTTCTCTAGCAAATGTCCCATATCACATGGAATATTGGTGTTAACATCTTTAGGTGATACAAATCAAGTCTTAATTTGTCAATCCACCCTCCCATCCCAGCTTTTGAAGTCCTCTATGGTATCATGCGGTACAGAGTCTCGAAAGTGCCAAACGGTCAATGGTAAAACATTTTATCTCCTTTCATCCTTGGTGCATAATGCTTTCAATTTTGCTATTTTCTTTGATTGGGTGAATGAAAAGCTCTATAAAGACCAATTCCATATTTTCTCATTTTATAAACAACAAATGGGGTTAATCTTATTTTATGGTTTAATGATCTCTAATTTGTCCCTATTTTGCTTCACCATTGATCATGATGTGAGTATGATTGAGTGTGCTAAGTAGAAAGAGGAGGGAAACAATGATGGCAAAGGGGGGATGAATCATGTATCGTATTCTTTTATTTAATTAAATTTAAACTTGCATAAATTTTATGATCCTATCGATCTATGGGTAGAAGAAGTTTGCAACAATCAATCTCATCCCTGCCATGATTTCATTTCTCTTTATCCATGTCTTTCTTTGACCTTCAAACAACAAGTTATAATGGCTTCAATTTTCATTCACATTACTTAAAAGCCATCTTTGATTTGTTGTATCATTAACTGTAAAGAAATTTCAATGGATTCGTTCAGTAGGTGGTTGCATTGGATTTATGAATTACCTAACACTTGTCCAAATTGTTTAGAGTAGGGTAGGTAGGATGAAATAAACCTTTCCCGGCAGTAGTGTAGAATCTCACATTTTTTCCTAAAGATCACCTTTGAAGCTCTTAGTGTAGAATTGATTTCTGCAAAATAAAAATCAAACTTTTATTGAAAGTTGTGGTTATAGATTAGATTTATTTTCTGCTTTTCAGTTTCATGCATCTTTATTTTCAGTATTTTACATATTATCCACATATCGTTTTGACGACCGGTTTGTGAGTTTGGTATAGCTCTAGACATGTTACAGGTAGTTAGTGACATTTTTGGTAGCGGTTGCAGAGCTAGATGGATTGATCTAGGATGCAAGAAGCAGAGTGCGAGGACCATAGATTCTGAGGTTCTCAAGCGCTCTTTTCAGCAGAGTACTTGTCCCAGCTGGAGCCAGATGTTATCACATATATAGTAGCTGGGCTACCATATTCTATTTTTCATATACAATACATTTTTCAGCCAGATCTCTTACATATGAGATGCTGAGATGAGTAGTTTTGTCGGATCATTACTTTATTTGTGGACTATTATACTCTGCCATGTTAGGACTGAGTCTTAGGACACTCAGATTTGAGAAATGATGTAGCCATTTAGTCATTTACAAAGCAGTTATTGATGCCCAGATTTATATCAGTACTTTCTCATTGGACAGATGATTGTTTAGATGGATTATATGCATGATTATGGCTCAGCTTTTATTATATTGTGTTATGGTTATCATTGCTCTTATACTCATCTTTGTGACATGTATTAACATGTAGTGTCTTGATCTGGCGGTCATAATTATATGGAATTGGATGTATCTGTATTATATATTGATGTCCCTACTTAGACTTGGAAGTTCTTGATCTATACTCATTGGTTTTACCCTCCTTAGAGAGAATAGAGGTATTCATTCCCACCATTGTTTGGATTTCTAGTGTTGGATTCATCTTTCACTGTCTCCACCCATCCATTTACTTCCAGTTTTGTTTTTAACCAGACTTACTACTTGACTTGTGGCATGGAGGACCTTTCCCCACTAGAACCTTTGTTGGACAAGCCTCCCTGTTTATATTGTGTCTCGGCTCTGAGTTGGTGACAAAACTTGCCTTTTGTGAGTTGGATTGTATGCCTAAATCATTCTGGTCGGTTGTCCCAATGTTTGGCACTATGCAGAACTCCCCCTGGTCACTTGAGATGTTGTTGGCTAAAACTGAAAGCTCATGTACTACTTGTATTGGAAAATGTTATATATGCGCCCATGGAAAATGAAAAATGTTAAACTGTGTTTCTTAACATATGTGAAAAAGGGCAAGAGCAATGAAATGCCAAAATAACTCTTAAAGGGTATAATAAAAGGTCCCAAAAGCAATGGTTAAATATATGCTATATCCAAATATTGCTGACCTTGTAAATTTGAATATGTCACGAATGAAAGCTGTGATTAGCTGTGCTTTTAAGCACTGGTGAAGTCCCAAAGGGTCATATAGGCCAAAAAGGCCATTGAAATAAAATTGATGGTCTTAATGAAACTGGATCAAACTTGATGTAGACATGATTCCTAAGTTGAATAAGCATTCTCTGAACAACTCAACCATTTGTGAGGCACCGCCATTCCTTGTGTTGTTGTTTGTCTGGCGGGTGGTTATAGTGAGTATTTCCATGCCATATCCAAAGTGTCATGATGTTAAGTAGGAAGTCATCGTTTGCCCTAGCCTTGTAAATTTCATCCTTCACCCTTCACTAGCAAATTGATTACAACTATGAAGTGAGTATAGTCGAGGATGCAAAGACTATGCGTTGAGATTTTTCCTCACTATTATGACCATAAATTTTGGACAAAATTTCCCAAAGGGTGGGCGTATGTAACGCCCCATATTTTGACTTAGGCATGTTTATCAGTCAAACTTATTACACTATAGTTTCTTATTATATGTGGACTCAACTATATCGAGTAAACTATATTTTGGCATGTTAGACCTGATTATATATTGATTAATATGTTATGATGTTATCATGCTTATGCTCTGATACGATCTGTAGTGCTCTTCCAACATGCAGGGCACTACACGGACCTCGAATGTACTTCTATGTTTCAATTCCACAACAATTAAAAAAGGCTCAAAGTCATGACCAAAGATTGAGAAAAAATAAATTTTGGCACTTGTTAATGATATATCAACGAGGACGAGGAAAATATTGAAGCATTGTTCGAAGCAAATGCAATCAATGTGTTTTCAA
Organism: Pseudotsuga menziesii; assembly: GCA_001517045.1. Taxonomy (NCBI): domain Eukaryota; kingdom Viridiplantae; phylum Streptophyta; class Pinopsida; order Pinales; family Pinaceae; genus Pseudotsuga; species Pseudotsuga menziesii. Next base: position 140,891 of record LPNX010082766.1, read on the forward strand.
AAGAGAATAAAGGAGAGTTAAAATCCTCATAAGAAAGGAAATAAAATACATGTTGATTTGGTAGAAAGTGAAATGGTAATTGAAAGTAGAGCCATTTGGATCAATGAAAGATACAAGAATAGGTTAAAAGTTGAAGAACATGACATAGGAGATGGAAAAATATGGTGGTAGCAAATATTCCACCTTCCAAGGCCTAACAAATTTGGGGGTTAATTATTTCAAGACCTTGTTCCAAACTTGTTGAGACCTGGAAAATCGCAGGCAACAATAGTAAGGGATTCTCCCCAGTCAATGTTCCCAACTAGCCCGTGACTGTTTGGTGTAGAGAATCCGTCCGGTTTGCGATCCGGCTACCGTAGGTCAAGTAACAAAACAACGGGTTTTATCGGTCACGGCTCGGTCCACCGAGTTTTTGTATTTTGACTTAAATTATGAAATGCACATGCCTAATTACCAATGCAGAATGATAAAGATGCAAAGAGAATTCACAATGTGATGCGCAGGTTCTTACCTCTCATCTTAGAACTCACAAGCATCTAAATCATACGAACAGTAATAAAATAAAACTAACTAAACTATCTCTAGAGAGCTGGATTAATTCATGAGTAATGCAATACTGTTCAGGTGTTATGGAAAATCACAAATAGCTGTTCTTATAACCAAACATATAAATAGAAGTAAAAGTATACATGACAAGTAGCTCATCAACAATTAAAACATTCCATTACTCATAGTGGAAGAACACCATAAAATTACCGAAGAATCTTCAGACAAGAACACAGGTTCAAGAAATTAGAACACTCTTAGAGCTAATGAGACACAGCTGAAAACGAAATAGTTCACATTCAACATTGCTCATTTAAACACATTGATTCATTCCACATAGCACTTTCTCCAACAGGTAAAGTTTTCACTTTCTAGTTTGTAAAATGAAATAGTTCCTCTTACAAGCAAAAGGTTCACATGTTTTCCAGGGAAAAATCCCCTCTAACTTCGAGCTTTCAAATATTTAAACCAAAATCAGCAGACTGCTTGGGTTCCCCCCCAAACGTGTGACTCTTCGGTTCTTCGGGCGTTTTATCGCCCTCCTTCTCATTTTTTCTGCGCAAGCTCATTATCAGCCGAGTAACTGATGGACCTTTCAGATCTATCTCCTTGTTGCTTTCGATTTTGTCTTTTACTTTACCCGCTCCCTTTGAGATCCTATCTCCAGTCAGTACCTTCGCGCGACGGCAATACGAACCGTCTTTTGGATTTTCCTGCAATTAACCAATGTGCATCATTCACCGGGTCGTATTCCAAAATAAACATCAAATTATACTAACTGAAACGCCTAATCCACAGGAAATGGCTAGGTGCACCAGTTGATCTGAGAATCTTAACAAACGCTTCCACTACGACTTCGTTCGCCTACAGGCTCGACAGACATCACCAACAATGGACAACAGAAAACTCGACGGCGGCTCAAAATACCTACCCACAGCCGCAACGATGGAAAAGAAAAGGTTAAGGACATGCGATCCGCGGGAGGGAAAGTTCCCCAATCGGAAGTCGGAAGATTATGACATCGGAAGCCAAAAGCCTTGCGTAGCCGCAATGGTGGAAGAGAAAAGGCTAAAGACACGCAAAATGCGGGCAGGAAAAGCTTAAGGGGAAGTCAGAAGACATTATATCGGAAGCCAAATGACTTTCCCATCCGCAACAACGGAAGAGAAAAAGCTACGGGTACGCGATTAAAAGATTAATACACATCGGCAGTCCGAGCGCTTTGCACTTCGGGTGTTAAGTCGCTTTGGGAGCCGCAATGGCGGACGAGAAAAGGACAACAGTCGCCGATCAAACATAGTATGACGCTCGAAAAAATATTAATAGTCAGATTCTTAATTGTCGGGTTTTTATGAATACTCGAGTGCTCGAGAATTAAAAGAAGAATGGGACTTCCAAATTCCTTCGCATTATCCAATGAATCTTGTCTCCTGATCTTGAAGGGTCCACTTCCAGCTAAAACAAACAATTATAGGGTATTGTGGTTGAGAACATGTCACACATTTGACATTCAATTATGAAAACACAAAAAAAATTAGATTAAATAACATGTATCATGTCTCCAAGAGGTATCACATGTATAGCATGTATAATTTTAATTGAATTTGACGTATAACATGTACACCATGTATAAGTATAACCGAATTCTAAAAGGTTAAAGTCTTTCATGCTGTTTGGACATTAAATAAGCGAGTAAATATACAATCCAATCAGGCTTGTCATCTTGGGCAGGGAATAATGGAATTGAATGGGGGGAAGGTTTGTTGCTCCATCATCCCTTGGCATCGTTTCCCATAAATTTCCATGAAATATGATAAACACAATTTAAACTAAGGAAAAAACACTCTAGTAGATGAATTCGTCGTGTGAAGACAAGTGGGGGTATCACCTCAACATTTATCAGTTTAGGATCACCCAGGAGATCACATTTAAAGATGAAATTGCCAAAGGATTGAAAAATTTAAGTTTGACAAGCTTGGAGAGATGCTATGTGTGTAAAGTCACGTGGGAAGTGATGGAAGGTCTAAATAATATAACCTTCATCACAGATTGGATTAATGAAGGCCGGGTTGTGGGAGATTGTGTAATTATTGTGTTCCATTTGGAGGTTAGTTTTAACAGTAAAGAAGCAGTCATATAAAATGCTTCATGGTGGAGGGTGGATTATCGTATTAAATAAAATGTTGCTAGAAAAATTTGGTACTTGAAGGAGTTGACGGGAAACTTTAGGATGGATTTATGCATGTTTCCTTTAGGGTACAATACTCGACTTACAATCGGACCTGGTACCAGATGGTGGTTATGGGTTGAGGACCGTTGCTATGATCTAGAGGTTAATCTCACTCATTGGAGAAAAACATTTCAAGAGACGAAGTTCAGGTTTGACAAGGTGAATATCAAAGGCAACTAACATTTATGGGTATCTTGGCTTCAACAAAAACACTCTCCTCCATCTAAAGGAAAGAAATCTAGAATCGACGATTGAGCATCTGATTGGATCTCAAAGAAATTCAAAGAGGAAGGGTATAATTCTTAGGTATACATTTCAAACAATAACATAGAATTTGAAATTTATATAGCTTGCAAATCCCACCACTATAGATTTCCAGTCATTGATTATCTAGTAGTTGAAGGAAGCATTAAGTTGAATCTTTGCATAATGGAAAATATTGGTGACCAAAGGGATTTGATTTCCAAGGAATGATAATTTGCACATTGAAAGGGAAAGAAATAATGACTCATACCCCGCATAAGATTGAGGATAAGAATAGGAATTTGAAGGCTATTTTGGATAGAAACACTTCAATTTCTCAAAACCAAGTTAAGTTCTAGCTGATCACATGAATAAAGTCACCACAAAGATTATCATGGATGAGGTGGTGTTAATGTAATTGTAACTTCAAACGATATTCACTTGTGTATTTCATATTGTATTTTATTGTACCCCGACAGAGATGTTTATTCCCCTGATCAGGAGAGTCATTATTGTAATTAAGTCATGAAAATTCATTGAGGTTAACCCTCCATTGTATGTCGAGGCATTAGACCCTAGAGTTAAGTTGTATTTGGGTTATTAGACTCTCCTAGAGAAGTCGACCTTGTAGGGAAAATGTCAAGTGGAAACTAGGTATAAATAGAGAGTGAGAATCTCTATTTTAACACACACACACTCATCAATTCCACATGAGTGAGAGAGGAAAAGCTTGCACAAGGGAGAGAAGAGAAGCTTTCGAAGATCATCTTTGTACTTTTGGGTTTTACTTTTGCTATTGGTGCTCATTCTAGGAAGTTGTGGGGTTTTCTCCTTTATGGTTTCCCCAAGGAAAAATATTTGTGTCTCTTGTCTCTTGTGATTATTGTTGTGCATGTTATTCTCTCTGATAATATCCTAGATCATGATGACTAAATGATAAAAAATTTAACATGGTACCAGAGCCAAACTGAGGAGAAGGAATAATACACCTACAGAAGCTAGGGATTCTTAATTTTTGGGTCTCTCTCCACAAATCATTAAGGAAAGGAGTCTAGGACAACTCTCCTTTGAAGGGTGCATCTTCCTATCGAAGCAGGATCAGATTTCGATCATTTTCAGTTTTTGGCTTGTCACAACTGCGAGAAATTAGGGTTTTTCACAGAAATTAGAGGAAATTTGGGGTCTAAAATGGGCCTTATAAGAAAACGTGCCAAAATAAGTTTTTGTGAGTTGGAATTCAAGAACCAATAGAATTTCAATAAAATGAGTCAACCATAATGGTTGAATTGACATATTTGTCATTAAAAAAAACTACTTTTTTTGTTCATATTTTCGACATATCTCATTGTGTTTTTACTCAAATTTCAATCGGGAGAGCTCGTTGGATGCAGAATTTGATTCTGCATCCAACGAATACCCACACTGCATAATTTTGATGGACCCCACTACCCCAAAAACAAGAAATACCTGAAAAATGTGATGATGATGTCATCATCACATTTTTCAGGTATTTCTTGTTTTTGGGGTAGCGGGGTCTGTCAAAAGTATGTAGTGTGAGTATTCGTTGGATGCAGAATCAAATTCCGCATCCAACGAGCTCTCCCGATCGAAATTTGAGTAAAAACCCAGGGAGATATGTCGAAAATACGAACAAAAAAAGTAGTTTTTTTCTTTCTTCCTCCAAAATTAATCAATATTATTTTATTATTTTAACTATTATTTTATTATTTTCCTTAGGAGGTCCATTTTAGACCCCAAAATTCCTCTAATATGGATTTTTTAGTAAACCGGCATAGGATTGTACTCCTCCTCAAAATTGAAATTTAGAGACAAATATATAATTTTTTGGTTGGGTAAGACTCTCGGAAACTCAATCCCTAATTTGACCCCAGACCAGAAAACCAACACTGTAGAATATCAACTCCAGATCCAGTCTAGGAATCTCAAATTGGTAAGATATAAATCTTTTGTATTTCCATTTAAGGTTCTCATTAAAGCTGTCTTGCCACACCAAGCTTGAGGATAAGCTTGAAGGAGCTAATAACTTCCGAGCATGGAAGTACAGGATTTCACTAGTCCTTGAAGAGAATGAATTGGACACCTACATAAATGAAGAGGTTCCAGTTCCATAGGGAGACTAGGCTAAAGCCTTACACAAGAAGAACTTGGTCAAGGACAAGAGGATTATTGTTTATTGTATCAAGGGTCATCTTATACCACATGTGTCTTCCTTAAATACACCTAAAGAAATGTTTGATTCCTTGACCAAGCTATTTGAAGGAAAGAATATAAATCAGAAGATGACTTTGCGAAATCAGTTGAAGAATGTGAAGATCTAGAATGCAGAGACCATACAGTCATACTTTACAAGGGTCTCTAAAATCAAGGAACAAATTGAAGCTGTGGGAGAAGACATAGAGAATGGAGAAGTTGTGATCACAACCTTGAATGGTCTCCCTAGGTCATGGGGCTTCTTTATTCAAGGAATTTGTGCTAGAAGAAAGTTAGTCACTTTTAGTAGGCTGTGGAAGGAATGCTCACAAGAAGAAGCTCGAATTGTAGCTCTAGAAGAAAAGATGGGAAATGAACATCAAGCTCTCACAACACACACCAAGAATAACAGAAGGGAACACTCTCATCACAAAAAATAAAAACATCACCACCATAATCAGAGGGAGAACCCTAGAAGACCCAGGAGAGATATAGCTAATGTTATATGCTTTACTTGTGATGAGAAGGGACACTTCTCCAGAGATTGTACTAGAAATAAAGGTGGCTCTGACAAGAAGAAGATAAACAAAAGAATACATCATGCTCACACTGTAGAGGATGATGAACCTCCCAGGAGGAGATCCAGAGAAGAAAGTGAATATTCTTCAAACGATGAAGAGTATGTTTTGATTTTCTCCCTCACAGGAATTATTACACATGGAATCGATGATTGGCTCATAGATAGTGGGGCTTCCAGGCATATGACAGGATCAAGGAATCCTTCATGAACCTATCCGAACATGAGTCACCCCACAAAGTGAAACTTGGGGATGACTACCAGAATCCTATAAAAGAAAGTGGTGAAGCCTCCTATAAGCTAGAGTCTGGAAAGTCTATGAAGATGAAATATGTCTTGTTTGTACCAGGACTAATGAAGAATCTTCTCTGCATTTCTGCATTGGATGCAAAAGGTGTGAGGGTTTCATTTGTAGATGGCCAAGTTCTTATGTGGCCAAAGGGAAAGACCATAGATGATGCAATAGTGATTGGAGAGCAAGAGGGAGGATTATACAAATTGAAGGGCCAACAAGAACAATATTTGGTACATGAATTAGTAGAGCCAAGTGAACTTTGGCATAGAAGGCTTGCACATGAAAGATCGTATGGGTAGTATCATACTTAAATGTTTTAAAACATACAACTACCTGACCATTACTCGTTCAAACAATCATGTGGGCGAGAGACAAATCCTTACCTGACCCAATAAAAGAGAAGAAGTTACTTTTGGGAGCTCTATTCATCTCTAAGGCAGAGTTGATGTGAGCCAAGGAACCAAACTTCCAACTCCCTTTAAAAAAAATTGTCTACTTCTTTACGGCTGTGTGTAGCTCATGGGAATAACTGAAAGTTGTTTTGGTATTTGTTTCATTTCCCATGTTAAGACCAAGTATGAAGACCAAGGAGAAAAATCCAACGTATCTCAAGCATGTCCAACATATCTGTTAAATTTCAAGGTATAATTAAACACGACCAATTGTTGGAGATCACACTACGGAGAAGATTCACCCTAAGTATATCGATTCCATGTCTCAAAATGCTCATAGGTCTACATCATTTTAACTATTAAACTTGCACCAAGTCAACAATCCAATCCTGGAATCCCTCAATTCCATACTGTACAACGCTTTTGCAACATATCAAGGGCCAAGGTTGCAGCTCACAAAAAAAGGGGTATAATGGCACGTGTGTGATGGGGGGGGAGACCTGGTTTTAATGAGCAGACTGCTCTTAGTAGCTGCTCCTGAATACAACCTCATCGCTGCTTGTATGCCAACATGTGGAGTGCATGCTGGTTGAGATCACCAGGGCCCTAGATTGTTTAAGTAGTAAGGGGGAGGAAAGGTGGGCCGAGGAAAGGAGAATGGTATGATAAGGCTGTGGGAAGGCGGAGGTGAGTACGGGAGTCGCATCTAAACAAGGGTAAGCGCAGAAGGGTCGATGTGGCACATTCAATAGTTGGTTAACTAAGATATTGCACATTACAACATGCACAACCAATAGTTGATTAACTAAGATATTGCAAAATATTCAGTATATGATAGATATGATATCATGCAAATCTTAAAATTACATGGATGTATCTTTATTCATTTTGTATATCTTGAAGTAATTCAACTTAACACTGCTTGTTGCATTAAAGACCAAATAGATTTAACTAAATAAATCATCTATAACAGGGTTAATATGACTTCTAAAAAATGGAATTAAAGGCCTGAAAATTAATTTTTGTTCAAAACAAGATGACATATTTTTCATAGAAAAAACTCAAAATATTCTTATTAAGAAAAATATTGCATTCTTCATATGCATCATGCATGATCAATGCAAACCAAGTCTAGTTACACCTTTTAATTTCCACATTCAAGTCTTGCTATTGTAAAACAAAAATCATATACCTAACATGTTTCCTGAGGAAGAAGCCATGATAAGTATTTCAAAGTGTTTATGATCGCAATAAAACAATAACAATCAAAACAATTCATGCATCAAGTTGTTTTCAATTCCACAAAATTGATGTGTGCATAACTCCATAATTCAAAATTCAATATACCGAGTAACTCAATATATTATCAATAGGCCTATATCAATACACTCTCAGAAGTTTTGATCTTATACATATGATTTGTCTCCGTAAGAAGAAACCAAATTCGGTATTTCAAGAATCTTAGTCATTAACCAGAGCTCTGTAATAAATAGACAACTCATATTTATTAGATCATTAAGGCCCAAGATGGTCTCAACTATCCAATTTCATAAAATTCTGGGATTTCCTCCAAACAAGTTTCTCTCAATCACATAATTGAAACCACAAATATTATCAACATGTTATTTAACAATGTGATCTTATCTGGTGTCAACACCTTATCATGTCTTCCTCATAAGGTAGATCCTTGTTGAATCGTCTCACTTGAAAATTTTCCAGTCTCCATTTCTCATTTTTTCTGTGTCATTTTTTAGCTTATTCGTGTCATGATTTAATTCTCTAAAAACATGGTGATATTTTACTTTGATGAAATCTTTGATAATTCTTTTGATCTCTTCTAGTAATGCTTCTAGTTGCAAATTATAATTTTTATAATCTCCCGTATCCATTTACAACAAACATTGAGTCTATGAATATTTTCTATCCTTCTTCCAGCACTCGTTGAAGAAGAATCCATAAAGCACTCAACTCCGTGAAGTTATTTGTACATATATTCAAGCCAACATTGAAAGAGAAACTTGATGACTTAGGTAGGTGTAGAACTCCTCTAACTTCATAAAATCTTTGATCTCCATGAGAAGCCCCATAAAAAATTGCCCAGGATGTCAAGCCATTGATCTCTATATTAGTCTTCACCTTCTTAACTTCAGGAAAATGTATTAGAATACTTATACTTTGCATGGCACATTGGAATGTTGGGATAATCCTGTCCTAAAAAAGGAGGGTATTTATAACAAGCCAAATCCTCCAACTAATACTAGTGGGGAGGGCCTTGAATTCCTTCAAATCATTATTATTACACCAAGCATGTAGTTTCATATCCATACAATCGGTCCATTTATGAAATCTTATACATACCTCCAAACTTGTTTAGCATAAACACATCCCATTTCCATATGCATATTACTCTTCTCAACTTCCTTACAAAGCCAACACCTTCAGTGCTATAATAAGTCCCATGTTAATACTTTATTGGATAACAATAACCACATTATTTTTTATTTTATTTTAAATGGCAATGCATCTTCCAGATTACTCTGCACCACCATTTGAAATCCCCCTTCCAATCTTTCTTAAAGAACACATTATAACCTTCCTTTGAGGTGTACTTCTCATTCAGTGCATGAGTCCAGACTAAAACATCCTTGATTCCTTGAAGAAGATCATGGATTGACTGAATTTTCCCAATATAAACTTCCCAATTTATGTTATCCTCCTCATTGGACCCTAACATATATGTCATTATCTATCCTTGCTTCCACTTTGAAGTTTTTGAAGCGTTGGATATTTGACTTAGAGAGTAGAAACCATTGAACGGAAAAAAATTGATTATGTGCAATGACAACAAATAAGCAAAGTCACTTCCCACCCATGGATCCTCCCCCAAGCGTACATTAATCCTATCACGTATCTTCCAAGTCAGTACATCCCTCATCAAAGAAAATTTCAAAACAATTGCTTTCCATTTGACCTAAACATTGCACATTGATTTAAATGGATTTCAAATCCAATCTATGAGAGACATGGGGCTGATATATGTATGTTCCACTAGTTCATACCAGATTCTTGATCCTCTAGAAACCTCCAAATGCTTTTCACCAACAAACCTTAGGAGAAAGGTATCAGATTCTTTATGCCCTACCTTCCCATTAAGATTGGAGTTGAGACCATCTTCCAACTTATCCAAACATTTCTTTTACTTTCGAAGCTACTAGACCAAAAGAATATCATACTTAATTTTGTAATCTTTTTGAGCACGCACCTTGGGATCCATGATAAACAACAGTACACCAGTATGGCTATCAATACTTATTAGATCAATGTCATTCTACCTCCCTTATAAATCCAACACAAACACCAATTTGCTAGTGTTTTTTCACATTTAAAGATCAACCATTCCCAATCATTGATACGATAGGAGGGTTTAAGAAATAACCCCAAATATTCAAGCATTCATCGAGATTGATCACCTTAAATCCAAAATACATACTAAAGCACCACATATCATCCTCCTCAATTCCTTCTCTTGATATTGTAGAATTTCCACATTTACAACCATCGGTCCATCCATGTTGCATTACAAAAAGATAAAGAATTCTTGATAGCTTCTCTAATTCCCTTTTATTTCCATCATAGTAGATCAAGATATCATCGATTAAAGACAATGTGTAATCTGAAACTCCCCTTGTACATAATCCTTTTATGCCTCTAGTCCTCTTAGCTTCCCTAATCGCTTTGCTAATCCCTTATGTTAGAAAGAGAAATAATAAGGGATCCAAAGGGTAGGCCTGTCTTAACCCTCTCACAAGTATGAAAAAGGTGGATATTGCTCCATATATTAGAACCAAAATGGAGACCATCATCATGCATGGCATAATCCACTGTATAAATAAACACAGAGCCCGACTTGAGATAAAATCATCCGAAGGAACACCCAACTTACATGATCATATGCCTTTGCAGGATCGATCTTTATCACCATTGACTTTAATATTTTTATCCTTATTTAATGAAGTCCTTCCAAAGATATTCATATAGCCTTGTGGATCTGTCTACCTACTAGAAACCCAAACTATTCATTAGTAAAATTAGTTGATAGTGTCATTTTATCCTATGAGCTATTATCTTTCCAACTATCTTGTCAATGTTGTAACTAAATGAAATTGAATTGTAGTCATCTAGACAATCTGTATCATCCCTTTTTGGTATGTCAAATATGAATGTTTCAGTGAAATCCCCTAACATATTTCCTTTCTTCCTAAAAACATGAACTACTCCTAACAGATCCTCCTTCACTATATATAGAATGCACAAGGAGTACTCTATCGCCATGCTATTAATACCCGCTATTTTGTCTTTTTTTAAAGGCTACGAAGAGTCTTCTCTAATTCTTCCTTAGATACGTCTTTCATTAGTTCCTTATTATCCTCATCATTCACAAGATAAGGATATAATTGGTCTAATTTCACTGCCTCTGCCATAGAAACCTTTTCATCTTCTTTGACGAGTTTTTCGGAAATGATCCACACCCATTTTTTCCAAATCTTAAAACTTGGTAACCCCCTCATTATCCTCATTCTTAGCTTCCAAATTATATGCACATATTTTTTCAATGATTGGTAAAATGATGGAAATACATCCCGTTATACATCCATAGAGCCCTACTTTTTATTCTCCATTCAGCTTCTTTATTTTCTAGAAATTTCCTTCTGGTTTGTTCTAGGTATTTCACTTCATTCCTTGTGTCCTCCTCAAGGAACCCTAATCCATATTCCTCTTATAAAACCACCAACCTTGAATCAATGGCTAATAAAGTTGCGTCCTCTCTTAATTTCTTATTTTGAGCCCACAATCTTCAAATTATTTGACAATTGTATAATTGTCGACTCCCTCAAATTTATGTCAAATGGATTCCAAATTTTTTTCAATATATGAACACAAACCCCATCTTCTAATCATGATGGATTATGTTTGAAGGGATAAGAAGTATTTTCTCTGAATCTCCTAACAATTCGATCACCACTAGATGGTGATCTAAATCCCCTCCCATCCCAATCCACTATCGAATATGCACTGAAAGATCTAAAAGACCCTTTGAAATAAGAAAACGATCCAAGAGCTTCATTATGAATTCATTTCCTCCCCTTTTGTTAGACTAAGCCATTTTTAATTTTATTTGTTATATATCACTCAACCCATTGCATTCCATCATTCTTAAGAAAAAATGTGATAAGAGATCTGGACGTCCATTATAGACCCAAGTCTCTGACATATTGTCATGAGCCAGCTAGGATATTTTATCCATATCAAGTGTCCAATACCCTACAAAATCCTAGTTTCTGCGTGGCATCGAGGTGATATTAAATGGGCTTGTCGATCAACCACAAGTATCACCCGGACTACGCCTAGTACCAAAACCATCCTGACTGAACCCAAGCCAGACACCATAGAGTTGTGTGGAATTCCAAGTGCTCGTTTCGTCGTAGGCGATGCAATTTGTTGCATCACTACCCAACCTTAGACAATGCAGTCTGTTACATGTCCATCCCCAAGCCAACACTTCAATGACTGACTTCCCAATGCATGACGATGCTCTCACCCATCTAGTCACAATCCCAGATGGTTCCCAAAGGTCATGTCCAGGCTCAACCCGACCACATACCATCGTTGCACCCATCCACACCATTGTCCTAGCATGACTGATAAACTTCACATTACATTGACAATCACATCATCCTCCATCAAACCTACTTACGCAATATCTTGTCGGTTTGTCTCGTCACTCGACTCGACATCATACTTGGTCCTCCTAGCAATCCTACTCGCTAGTACACCCTCATTTTTGTCTCATGGCGAACAACCATGACCTGACCACCAAGGCTACCAAAATCATATTGAATCGTCGTACACCCTTGAATAGTGCATCCCTACGCATGGACTTGCCTTGCACCCTTGAATAGTGCATCCCGACATGCCCTCTGTAATGCCTCATTAATGGTGCTTAACGCATGGTCATTACATTCTCCCCCAATGTCCTTGTCAACGTGGCTCCATCGACAAATCCAATGAAAGGGTGTTGGTGGTGAAGAGACACTTCCACGCATGCCATATATGAACGTGGCTCTGATACCATTTGTCATAGGGCTAGGATTTTTTATCCATTTTGAGCATCCCATATCATCCCAAAACCTAGCCTCTGTGCAACACCGATGTGATCTTGCTATTTGGGCTTTGCCATCAACCACAAGTATCACCCAGAATACACCTTACCAAAACCATCCTAAATGAACCCAAGTTAGACACCATGGATTTGTGTGGAATTCCAAGTGCTCGTTTCATGTAGGCGGTGTAGTCCGTCGCATCACCACCCAACCTTAGACAATGCAGTATGTCGCATGTCCACCCTTGAGCCCACAATTGAACAACCAACTTCCCAATGCATGATGACATTGTCTCCCATCTACCCAAAATACCGAATGGTTCCTGAAGGTCATATCCTTACTCAACCCGACCACATACCATCGCTGCACCCATCCATTCTATTTCCCAAGCATGGTTTCCACACTGCGCATTACATTTCCAATCACATCATTCTCCTTCGAACTTGCTTACGTAGCATATTGCTTTTTTGTCTTGTCACTCGAATCGGCATCATCCTTGGTCCTCCTAGAAATTCTACTCACCAGTACACCATCATGTCCATATCATGGACAACAACCATGATCCTTCCACCAAGACTACCAAAATCATATTGACTCATCGTGCACCCTTGAGTAGTGCATCATGACGCATGGAATTGTCGTGCATCCCGGTGCACCCTCCATAACACCTTGTCAATGGAACTTACTTTAGGTTCGTTAAAAATACCCACATAAAAATTTAAGTCTCCTCCCAAAATAAAATTACACTCCTTAAAACAGGTCTTAGCCATCACAGATTCCCTAAAAGAAGTTCGATCACAATTCGACCCTTGATATTCAGAAACATGAGTTCCTTCCTTAGTTCAAGTGTAATCTAAGGTCACTCCTATTCCTAATTCAAAGGAGGAATAATTTATGAGTTTCATACTTTGACTATGACAACCCAAAATTAGACCTCCGGATTTTCCTTTAGCATCTACAAGCCTAAATTCCCATCCATTGAGAAAAATATCCATCTCCTTCACAAATTTCTTACCCTCACTCATTGCTTCCTACAAATAGATCATACTCAACTTCAAGTTACCAACCAATATCCTAAGTTCTATCTTTTTGAGGTGCTAACAAGATCCCTTACAATTCAAGGAAACACAAATAATAAGGAACCCCTTCCAAGGAATTCTATTACTCTAAACACCCCACCAATAGATCTATGTTTTCTTGAAGCTACATCCCACACAACCTTTTCTTGAGCCAACTAGAGAAAATATTTCCTTCCTTTACCTATTTTAGATTTTTCCACATTCTTACCCAGCTCGCTCAATACTTCACCCAAAAACCCCTCAAATCCTTCCTTTCAAGGCCGAAGGAAATACTGCCTTCCTCTTCCAATGTCCCTTTTTCTCATAAAGACATACCTCTCATTTAGAGAGCCAAAGGGTTGATTCTACACCTGATAATATTTGAATCAACCCCAGAGAGAAATTCGTTTGCTGGAGTACCTTTTTGAATAGGAAGTTCAAAAGGATTTCTTAAAAAATATCTTGAAAAAGTGCTGCAGATTCTCACCATTTAACTTGCACTCCCCAAATGAATCCTTTACATTAAAGGGAGATTCTAAAGAAAGAATATCAAATGGTAAATTCTTTCGTACAAAAATTTCTAATCATAAACGTAAGTCTTTTAGAGTCATTTCTAATATTAACCTCCTCTTATGGATAAAAAAAGACAAAAGTATCCTTCTGCATCTCTTTTGCAACAAAAAAGTGATCACCCCCTTCCTTCATAAGCTTATATGTTGTATCTAATCTTATTGGAATATTCTTGATGTCGACATTACTATCCTTTCCTTATTAATGAACTTCTCTATCCTTTGAAGGTGATTCGACATATTTTTCAAGCTGAGTGACCTCTTTCCAATCCTATTATCATTTCCCCTCTCTTGTCCTCCTCCTTTTTTTGTCCATATTTTTTCTGTGAAAAGGAAGTGTACACTCTGCTACTATATGACCATACTTATGGCACCTACACACTTGAATGGTATGCCTATATAGTCTATAACTTGAAAATGAACTTTATTTCTCACGTTTCTCTCGAGATTTTGTGCTAATTCCTCTCGAAGGTCCAAATTTACCAGAATGTGAGCCACACAATACACCCCATATTCTAGATGTGACCAATCTGCCTCCACATAGGAGCCCAAAGAATTACCCATGACATGGAAAAAATTCAGAGTCTAAAATTCCACAAAAGATTGAACATCTTAACCCAAATTTCCATGGAAACCACCTCTCCTTTCTTGCATCAAATAATTGATTCCAATGCTTCAAAAAGATTGAGCAAGAATTCCATCCCCATTCCTTATTTGGGAATCTTGATGTGTCAGATCTAGAATGGAATTTGAATGCCAACTATCCCCTTCGGAGAATAAAATATACATGCTTATACCCAAAAAATCTCCCCATTATTTGTCCACCCAATATTTTACACTTCTTTCACCTGCTCTAAATACCAGAATTTGACCCACCATACCCATTTCCTTATATTCCACAACTTCATTCATTTGGACATCAATCCCTAACACCAGACCTATCGGTTCTTTTCTCAATTTTATACACGTCCTTCATTTTTTACTTGTTAAACTGACAATAGGTTCCCCTCCATCCTTTACCTTTCGCCCTTCATACCCACTCGAACCTCCCTCTAATATTTCCAGGGCAATATCCTTCTAAGAACTCAAATTCCTTTTCTGTCCCAAGTCGATAACTTCAGGAAGATAGAATGTGTTTTTTTCTTCCACCTTATCATGACCATTACCCTTTCCACCCCGTAGTAGATCCAAATCTTTAAGATCGTCACTATGATTTCCATCCTTTGTATTGAAAATCTCTCCATGTATCACTTCAAGCTCAATCTCTTATGAAGCATGAGTCATTAATCTGAGCCGCAACCCCAAGAGAGTCTTGTTTCATTAACTTTGCTAATAGATATATACCATCAATAATATATCTATACCATCAGTCCTTGACACTTTCCACTATTAATCCCTCTCCCACATAAGCCTTCCCCTAATAATCCCTCTCCCACATTAGCATCCTCCAAATCAATTCTATGGATGAACACCGACAAAATTGATTTCCTAGCATAGTATTTTACCTTCATGTAACTCAAACTCATATTCATACTTACAAAGCTCCAAGAAGTGCTCCAAGAATTCACCTTCTGTGAAAGGAATATGCTTCAAAGAAATGCCAAAAATCAAAACAAGATGCCATACTAATTCGTATGAAGAATTAGGATAATGAATTTGCAATTATTATAGGTCACTTAGGACTAAATTTGCAATAGATTATACCCTATTAGATAACATAAAATTCAAAGTTGTAAGAAAGATAAACAGAGGTATAAGGAAGGAACTTTGCAAAGATAACTATAGATATAAGGAAGATTATAATCATTTGTATTCTTTCAATTTCATCTAAATATAATCTGTGAAGTCTTGTTTTATATTCTATTAATTTCATCTAAATATAATCTCTGAAATCTTATTTTATATTCTTTTAATTTCATCTAAATATAATCTATTAAATCTTATTTTAAAGCTAGTGATGCAACAAAGTAGAGGATGCAATGTTTCTATTTCTATTTAAAGAAATAGAAAACAACTAATGCAAAACTCAGTCAATCTCCTAGGAGTATCCTTTACGGATAATGTCCTAAAAGTGTCCTCTATGGATAACATAGTGATTTCAAATAGTATACAATTCAACATTCTACAGATTTTCTAATTACGTGCATCCTTGAAATTAAAGGTTACAAACAAAAGAATATGTAAAAAGAATCCAAAAGATGAGTGGACACATAACCATTAATGGTCTTCAAATACAAAACACATTGTGCATAAACACGCATACATAAAAATAGACATTATCACTAGAACAAAATAGAAAATAGACATTATCAGTAGAACAAAATAGAAAATAGACATCCAACAAAGAATACAGGGTCATAAATGATAGGAATTAGTGTAAATATTGGAAATCTGAATTATACTTTACAATTAATCCATATGGAGTCTTTTCATAGTTGCATTGAGGTTAAAAAAATGACAGGTCAAGGACTATTTTCCTCATTAATCCTAGTCCACCTTTCATTTTGGAGTCGGCTAGGGTAATTTTTAAGGGCTAAAAATAAATTCACTATTTGGTCATTATTAGTGTCTAATATCGCCTATATTTACATAAAATATGTTTTTTAATCATAATATTCGCCAAAATTTACACATTAAGTGTTAGTTTTATGTTTCATATTTAATATTGGTCTACCTATCTATAAACATGTTTTTGTCAATCCAAAACAATCACCTAGAATACTATACTTAAGTATAATATTAGAATCCTTAAAAAATACCCAAATTTGGACTTTAATAAAAAAAATTAGTGTTCAATTTTTTTTTTGAAGAGTTAGAAGTATTTATACTTATGGTATATGTAAATGCAATATGTAGATGTAAAATATAATTTACATTCTCCATTCCAATTTCTAATGTGTAACAGTTTCTAAAGTGTTACTTGGTTGCATTTCAACTAAGGGCTTTCTTTACATAGGAAAATGATAGTTTTTTTAAACAGAAACTGAAAGGAGATTTATATTAAACAGGCTCTACACAGCCATACATTACAAAAAAACAACTGCTTAAGAGTTCATGTTGTTCAAAGAAAAGAGAAACAAATCTAGGCCAGAGGATAGGCCTTAATATGCCACATAAGGTTCTTATGTTTCCAGTAATTACAGACGTAGAGTAAACTCTAACAAACTGTTGATTAAGAAAGACACAAAAAAACATAGACTGAAAAGAGACACATCAAGGATTGCTTGGGTGCCCCACGGGCTGAATGACTGACTCCTCTTCCATATTCTGAATTGCACCTGTCGGGTTCTCCAGGACTTGGCTTCCTTGATTCATCTGCACCATGCGCTACAGATCCTCTTGAATACGATCTACCTTCCCCATTATTTCCTTCAGGTTCATTTTATTATCGTTAATTCTGGCATCATGATTACTAATCTGGTAAGAAGTGTAACCCACAATATCAACAAGGTTTTTAATCTCTTTAGTTGTCTCTCTAGCGTCCATTATCCCTATGGCTACCATCTCATACAGGTGTCGAATGTTCACCTTTAGTTCTATAATCCCTTCGTTGTTCCCTGCACATTCCATTTCCTGGCAATGATGAAGGTCGCAACCCAAATTATGGTTGTGAATGCTCAAACTTGACAGCTGGGAGAGCACTGGTCTGGGTGAAACAGAGACTTGTCTACGACAGAAAAAACAACACCTACTTCAAGGGGACAGACTAGAGAAAGAGGATTTGAGAATGAGAAATTCTTGTTGGAGGTTTTCATATTCCCTTGAGCTTCGACAAGAAATGGTGCCTATGGCATCCTCTTCCCAGCCAGTACATTCACACCCAAATATCAAGGTATTAGCTTCCAAAAGAGGCTGTGCGAAGGGGAAGTCCATAACAGAGCTGGAAGCTGAGCGCTAAGGAGAGCCAAAGACGCAGCAAGAAAAACAATGGCAATTCAGGAGGGCTGTCAAAGCCAATCTTTCTTTCACGAAACCCCTTAACTGTGGCAAAGCTTCCCAAGGAAATTCCTACAAAAAACCAAGCTGAAGGGGAGGACCGTCTTCAATATCAAACTTGTCGATTGTTAGCTTTTCCTCCAAAGCAACAATGTGAAGGATTAAGCCCAAATGACTATCAAGAAGGGAGAGAGGGCAAGCGAAAATTCTAGAAGAGTCCATGGTACTCTGTTGTGGCTGACGAGAAGCATGCCGACTGAGCCCACAATAAATCCTGAGAGGACGGTGAGTTAAGACGATGAGATGCATGGAGGAACTGGGAGGCCACGTGTTCCCAAAAACGAAAACCAAATCTTGTCCATAGATCATGTGGTGGGGTGAAATAGGTCTTGGATTATGCATATAAACAAAGGGAAGAGTGAAAGTGCATTAGGGTATAGGATTAGTGACCATATCAAGGTCGTTTATACTAATATATCCTTGGGGAAGCAAGGTCCCTTTATTTGCCAAAGTGTCTGCGAGAAGATTGTTTTCTCGGAGGATGTGAAAGAACTCAACATGTTTGGAGAGATGGGAAGTGATCCTATGGCATACAACCTTCTGCGGTTTATGGATCCTGTGGAATAACCATGGATCATTTTATAGATGACTTTTCTCGAGTCTCCGAAAACCATTATTTGGGTATTTCTAGCATGTTTAAGAGGTCAAGACCTTTCATTAGAGCCATCCATTCTGCTTCATTATTAGTTTTGTGACCCAGCCCCCAAGCAAAGGTTTTTTCTGTTTGTCCTCCGGGATCCACTAAGATCCCCCCGCGCCTGCCACCCCTGGATTACCTTTTGAAGCACCATCAAAAAATAAAGCATAAGAGTGCTTTTCCTGTAGCCATTTCGAAGACTCAGCAGGAGTTTTCCTTATTTCCCAAGATAAGCAACTGGTGGACATTTTCAAACGAGGGATTGTGAAATTGGACTGAGGGGAGTTCCTTTGAAGAAAAATGTTGCACCAAGAAGATATCGGTTCCGATAAATCTTCAGAGTCTGGATAGTTGATCCATTTCGTAGCTAGCTTTTCAGATGTCATACCCACTTCTTTGGAAACTATTCGATTTGGGATGAATTTCTCACCTTTAAAAATTGCTCTATTTTTGGCCAGCCATAGCTTCTAGCAGGTATTTTTTGGGATGGTGTTCCATAGCCACTTGAGGGTGGGTTTCTTTTTTAGATTTCCTGGGAATTGCTTGTTCCAATTAACGAGGAGCTGAGAGAAGGAGTTTGAGGGCCTAAACATTGAACCAGGTGGGAGGATGGACTTCCAAACTTTCCTATATACACTACAATGAAGAAAAATATGGATCGTAGACTCTTAGTCAGAGTTACATAGATCACATCTAGATGGGCCTGCAATCCCTCTTTTCCTGAGATTTTCAGCTGTGAGTAATGTATTGTGCACGAAAAGCCAAATGAAAGAATTTACCTTGGGAATAAAGTCCGAATGCCATACCCTTTTCCATATACTTCATGTTGCTGGAAGATTAGAGGTTAGTTTCTTGTATCCTTCTTTGACTGTGTAGGTACCATTTTTGCCCCAACCAAGGACGTCCTTTGAAGATTTACTGATCGAAGTTGTGCCTTGCAGAGAGGTGAAAAGAGGATTTTTTGTAGCCTCTAAGTGCTCAGGAGAATGTAACGATTTCCAACCTTTCCAGCTACCGTTTTGATTCCAGGATGAGAGATCGTAGAGGGAAGTAATACTGTGATCTCGAGCCCACTCTGAGAATTCTGCCAACTCTTGAGACGAAGATAGAAAGGGATGCCCCATAATCCTGTGTTCCCATAATATATATTTTTTCCATTCCATGGGATCCAATAATAGTTTGATTGAATCAGATTGAGCGAGGCTTTGCACAAAAGCCAAAGGGAGGTTCCCTTGCCACCCCAAGGACCACACAGTATCTTGGATCTCGGCTTTTTGATATATTTTTTCCTAAGTACTTCTTTCCACCATTCTTTTTTGCCAGTGGCAAGTCTCCATACCATTTTTTCTCCCAAAGCCTTATTCATTTTCTCCAGGTCTCTAATTCCAAGACCTCCTTTGTCTTTTGGAGCTTTGACGGTGGTCCACTTTACCAGATGAAACTTTCTATTTTTCACTTTTCCTCCCTGGAAAAGAAATTTTTTGATTTCCATGCAGATATTGTTGATGATAGTCTTAGGGGCCAAAGTCATCGAGCTGGTGTAGATGGGGTATGAAGAGAGGATAGAAAGAATGAGGGTTACTTTTCCATCCAGGTTTAACCATCTGGAGCCCAAGGAGAGAATTTTGTTTTTGATCTTTTGAAGGACAGGGGCCCACATAGTGGAGGCAAAGGATTTTTTGGAAATGGGTATACCCAGATAGATGAAGTGAGTCCATTCATGGTTGACACGAATATGAAGAATTTGAGATATGTTACGTAGAGTAATCACATTGTTGTTCCAGCCATAAATTTGACACTTATCCAGATTTGCTGTGCTTCCAAAGATTTGAAGAAAGAGATCAAGGGGCTTGAGGAAATTTCTAGCTATTTGGGGGGAGGAACTGCCCAAAAGGATAGTGTCATTAGCGAAAATGGCATGATTGATAGGTTGGACTCTAGTTTTAAAGGAGAGACTTGGGAGGAGACCTTCTTCTTGAAGTCCGTTTAGCCTTCTGCTCAAGGAATCAATGACTAGGATATAAAGAAAGGGAGAGAGGGGACATCCCTGCCTGATCCCACGGCTAGTTTTGAAGAAATCAGTGGGTCTTCCATTTATTAAAGGAGAAATCCAGGGATTATTGATGCAGGCTTGGACTTGATCAATAAAGATGGAGGGAAAAATGAACTTTTTTAACACCATCAATATGAAAGCATGTCTCAGTCAATCAAAGGCATTGGCGAGGTCTAGCTTAATGGCCATGCCCGCCTCACCCCTTTTTGAGCTGGAATGAATCGCCTCTTGAACCAAAAGTATGTTATCACTAATATGACGACCAGAGATAAAACCCCCTTGATTAGGAGATATCAAAGAAGGGATAATTACCTTGAGCCTCAAAGATAAGACTTTGGAAAATATTTTATAGGAAGCGTTGCAGAGGGAGATTGGCCTAAATCTTTTAATTGTAGAAGGGTTATGTTCTTTGGGGATCAAGGCTAAGAAAGTGGAGTTGGTGGCTCCACCCATTCTCCCTTTGGACATCCAAGAGATTAGGTGAAGAAGATCCTTTTTAATTAGTGACCAGAATATCCGGTAGAAACGAATGGGGAAGCCATCTGGTCCAGGGGCTTTATCAAGGTGGAGGGTCTAGATTGCCTTCTTGATTTCCTCTTCGGATATAGGTTTTTCAAGGAGATGACTGTCCTCAGGGCTAATCAGAGAGGGGATGTCTCTGGTCATTTCCTCCATGTTTTCTTGTGAAACATCTTCTTTGTCATTATAAAGATTTTCAAAAAAATCTATTACCTTAGAGCTAATTGCCGCTTGTCCCGATATAAAATTTCCATCCTCCTTTTTTAGCTCCCTCATGGTGTTCCTCCGCTGTCTTTCTTTGCATTGATTTTGAAAATATTTTGTGTTTTGACCGCCCCCTTTGATCCAGAGGATTCTAGCCCGAAGTCGCCAGCTTTCTTCCTCTTGCCTTAGAATGAATTGCAAGCGTTTTTCCAGCTTTATTCCCCAAGGAAGAAGATATCTAGTAATGCCATCTTTTTCCATACTCTCTTGAAGAGATTCCATTGCTTTGACTAGTTCAATTTTCTTGAAGGATGGCTCTTGAAAGTGATGCTTTACCCAAAGCTTAAGGGCAGACTTTACCTTTTTGAGTTTTTGCTCCCAGATAAACGCTGGCGAGCCTGGAATGAAACCTTGCCAGACCTTGAGAATGATATCTTGAACTCCTTCCGATTCAAGCCATAAGTGATTAAACCTAAATGGGAGAGGTCCCAATTTCTCCACTGGAGGGAAGAAGAGACACAAGGGCTTGTGATCCGAAACCGTCAAGCACAGAAGCTTAGACTCAGGGAAGGGAAGGTTCCTGAGTAGATGAATGCTAACAAGCACGTGAGCCAACCTGGTTGCTATATGTCCCAGGCTGATTCTTTTATTGCTCCAAGTGAAAACCCCATTCTTGGGTTTGATGTATGTTAAACCCCATTTCGAGGCCAAATCCTCCAACCTTTCTCCAAAAGGGTCTCTAACTTTGACTCCTCCTCTACGCTCATCTGCAGAAATAGTTACATTAAAATCACCGGCAATGAAGTAAAGAGTCTACTTTTTTCCATCACTTTGCTCCTCCAAAGAATTCCAAAAGGTTTATTTCTGAGCTTGAGCCGTGGGACCATGTATGTTCTTGACCGAAAATGCTTCCTTATTTTCCCTATTTTCAAGTTTAACAAACAACCAATTTTTATTCTCAAGGGTTGTTTGCAAAGAGATCTTCTCATTATCCCACCAAGTGAGGAGGCCACCAAAGGCTCCACTCGCACTGATAGCAAATCCTTCTCCTTTTGGCCATAGATGTTTCATGGATGAGATACTGTCATCCGCAGTATTTTTAGTCTCCTGGATAAGAAGGATTAAGTTGTGTTCCATAGAATTGATTCTTTTAATCACTTCAGATTTCTGGGAACCTCCTAACCCTCTGCAGTTCTAGGAGACCAGCTTCGTTATTTCTTAAGTTGACGAAGCGCCTTTTCCCTTTCCTTTTCTTCTTCTTCGGCGCTGAGGACATATTTTCTTGCTTGTGAGTTCTTTACCAGGAAATCGAGGTTGGATTGCTTCCCTACTGCTTTTTCTCTGGCTACTTCCTGCTCCCTTAATGTCTTGTTAGACCTTCTTCCTTTTTTGGATTGGGGTTCCTGCTCTTCATTGGTATTTTCTAAGGTTTCTTTTGAATTTGCTTTGGACTTGGAGTGAGTGACTGAACCTTCTGAGATTGTTGCTTCTTCCATTTTGGTTGTTGGTTGAACCACGAATTCCACCCTAGAGTCTTTTTTCTTTGGGGATGGTACTTCGTCTGGGATCTCTTGTTCCTGGGGGGCAATTTCTTCCTCATTTTCCTCTGGGGTCTCTGTCTCAGTCTCTTCAATGGCAAGGGCTTCAAACTTATTTCCAGTTGCTTTCTTTACCGAGGAATGGTGCTGCTGTGCCAGAGGTGTTTTGACACTCTTTTTCCTGCTTGCAACGGTCCACCCTTCTTCTTGAGCGTCTTTGGTATTTGGTTTTTCTGGTTTTTTTGGGCTGGATTTGGGGAAATGTCCATATTCATGACAGTATTTGCATTTGAAGGGGATCTGCTCATAGTCAACTATCTAAAGGTGATTCCATCCTTCAATGGATAAATTAATGGCTTTAGGAAGACCTTTCTCCAGATCAACCTCCACACATATTCTAGCACAAGAGAACATGAGGGCTTTTGGTTCCGATTTGTCAACATATTTTCCCAGGGTATTTCCTATTGCTCGGAAATATTCATCATTCCAACAGTGAAGGGGGAGATGAGGGAGCTTGACCCATACTGGGACCACTTTAGGGATATCTTTTTCTGGGTCAAAGGAGAGATCCAATTTGTTGAGATACATACCTCTTGGGCCCATGAAGTAGGGGCCATTTCTGAATATGAGATCCCTATCTTCTTTTTCCTCAAATATGAAAACAAACTAACCCTTACCACACAAAATTTGCTAAACTTCTCCTTGGATGAGATATCCCCCATTTTTATTGAGCCAGATTTCCACTGATCTGGGTGACGTCCATAGTCCTGTGAACAAGCCAATGAGTCCTTTCTCCGATGACGTGACTATTTTTCTCTTTGATGCTACTGAAGATAATTTCACCTCAGGGATTTCAGAGCGTTTTACAAAAAGGGAAGGAGGGGTAGCATTAGACGAGGGGGGGCCAAGTGAAGCTACAATATTCTGAAAGTGATCATTGAAATTGATGAGGTCAGGATCAAGGGGATCCATGACCAGAGCAGCCGCTGAGGCCAAGGCGAGGGAGCCCTGACCACCGCGAACCCTAGCAGTCGATTTCTTCCAAAAAACCTAGCGCTTAGTAAAATGATAGTTACAACAAACCATAGATCTCAAAAAAAAATTAAAATAAAAACAACTAATACAAAAAGCAATTTCACTTTTTCTTGAGATTGTAGCCTATTATTAGAAATGTATTATGTTTGTAGATGAACGTCTCATTTAACTTCCATTTAAAAATCAATCTAACTGATATAAACTATTCCAATATTTTGCTAAATTTTAATCACATCCATGTAGGAAATTAAGAGATTACATAGAATTTATAAAAAGAAACCAAAAATTTAGAGGAAGCAGACTCCATCAATGTTGTTGAAAACCTAAAATGGAGAGCACAAGTGAACATGACCCATACTAAATAGAGATAATATAAATCCAACATATTATTGAAATTATTTATGAGGAAATAGAAAAACCAATTGATGAAACAATCAATTTCACCTTTTCCTAAAATTATAGCTTGTCATTATCAATGTATTATGTTTGTAGATGAGCATCCCATTTAAAAATCAATTGAACTGAGATAAATAGTTCCAATATTCTGCTAATTTTACATCTGCCGCAAAAAAGCTAAAACATTAGCATTTGTAAAAGGAAACACAAAATTTAGAGGAATCAAACTACGAGGTAGATGTTGTTAAAAAAACATGAAACAAAGAGCACACGTGATAATCAACCATACTAATCCTAGTCCACCTTTCATTTTGGACTTTAAAAAATGTTTAGTGTTCATTTTTTTTTTGAAAATGTTGAATTATTTATACTTATGGTATATGTAAATGCAATATGCAGATGTAAAATATAATTTACATTTTGAATTCCAATTTCTTCAAAACATATCTTCAAAAAGAAGTAATATACAGAGAGGGGAAGAACTCAAGTAGCCTTTCTCATCATTTTGGAAGTATTGGACATTTAAAGATATTATATCACAGGGCATTGAACGCCACCAATACAACACCGAATCCTTCCAGGAACACCCCCAAATTGAAAAAAATTGAATCACATGACATCAAATATCACCAATACAACACAAAATCTTTCAACATATGAATGCGTCCCCTAGTTTGTTGATGAGCATGACATATGAAACACTTTAACAACAACTATGAGAATAAAACAATCCAATAATCTATTAAAAAACCAAGAAAATCAGGTTAGTTGTCTCTATCAATGAATGTTGTTAAAACAAACAAGCTGATCATTAATCATACTGAGACATGGGCATAGTTAAAAGAGAATGCAAAGTAGATATTCAACGAGAAGGAATGCACAATCGAAGATAACAAAAATTAGCATGAAAATAGATTAATAAATACAAACCACTCTTAAATAAAAAGGAACTAAATAATTTTGGGGACATTCTTCCTCGAGGTTCCACCTCTAATAGTTTCTAATAGTTTTGATTAGTAAACAACAAAAGGGTAAAACAAATCACAAGAAATATAGAAGTTACAAACAAGCCATGCAATTTCTTGAAAATGTTGAATTGTATTCTATTGGTGAGCAACACATTTAATTTCATCAACAAATGCAATCATAATCATCATGCCCTCATTTGATTTCCAAGGGTTCTACATAGGGGAAAAAGACTAAAAATCACGGGAAATAGAAATAAATGATGCAAAAAAGAGCACATAGTTTCCTAAATTTGCAGCATGCTGATTATATGATCTCTGTGAACAAATTAACGACCTAAATTCCAATATTCCGCTAAATTTCTTACTATTAAATTAAAAGTTATTGAAAAATAAATGTTATCGGAAGCAAAAAACCAATGGAAACCTCTCCACTCCATTGACGTTGTGGAAACCTATTAAAAAAATTAAAAGAGAACAGGGGCTGCACTAATGACTTCAAGTCATGAGATGAGGAAAGAATCAAATGAAGAAAAAAACTGCGTCCAAGATATCCTAAACATAAAGAAAGAAGCCAATGATAAAGAAAGAAGTGAATGATAAAAGCTCTGCATCGCAAACATCCAAGCATGAAGAAAAAAAAAGGACAAAACACCTTGTAATGGGGATGAAATGAAGAGCTCATACTATCATACAAATTTAAAAAAAAAGTCTCACGAGCTTAACAATGGATTAGATTTCAAATTCTTGTAAAATATCTAAATACATACAACCAAACAAATAAAGGTTACAGAGAAAAGAGGTTGTAAAAAAACCCCCAAAAATAGTAAAAATTGTCCTCATTAATAAGGTTCAAATAAAAAACACGTTAATCTTAAACCATACACACATAAATATAAAGTAACATATGATTAAAAAAAATATAAAACAGACCTTCAAAAAAACGTTATACACAGACTGCAACCCTCCAGCCCTCTGCTACAGGCTCTCTACGCACCATTTTGCTAACTCGCCCAATCTTTGCTACACGAACTCCCATCTATGCTACACGAACTCCACGCACCACTACCTACCTCCAACACTCACATCCTCCACCGTGATTTAAACAACAAAAAGGTAAAACAAATCAAAAGAAATACAAAAGTTAAAAGCAACCCATGCAATTTACTCAATTAACAAAACAAAATTTCCTGAAATTGTTGGATTGTATTTTATTGATCAGAAAAACATTTAATTATATATATATTTTTTATCATATACATTCTGGAAATTAAAGGTTATAGAGATCAAGCTCAGCCGCTATTGGTATAGTTCCACATATAATCAACTAGCACGACAAACCGGTGGTTAGGCAGACTCCCCATTGTTCGGAGGTGTTGCCATAAATCAGGCTTATAATCCCCTTCTATAAAATA
Organism: Pseudotsuga menziesii; assembly: GCA_001517045.1. Taxonomy (NCBI): domain Eukaryota; kingdom Viridiplantae; phylum Streptophyta; class Pinopsida; order Pinales; family Pinaceae; genus Pseudotsuga; species Pseudotsuga menziesii. The sequence continues at coordinate 167,931 of LPNX010082766.1, forward strand.
CTCATCCTAGGGAAAGCCCACAAAAGTTCCATTTCGAACAGCAGACAGAGCAACAAATTGTACCAACAAACTGAAGCTATGACTACTGTACGGATAAGGAACTGGCTCCTTCCTAGAACTCCTATCAAGAAACCCGAAAATTAGTGAAACAACCTTCATCATCATTATTAAAACATAGCAAATATAGAAAAAAAACATAGAAAACATTTTAAGTTCTAACAACTGACATAGAAGGCTAGGGGTCAATTTGATCTTGATAAGCAACTACGACTTCTTAAGGATTTCTGCTCTAACATGGGTATGACTGTCAACACTGACAAAACAAAAGTTATGATTATCAAATCCAAGAAGGACACTTACACTAATTTTGTGTATGACAATAACAACTTGGAGGAAGTGTATTCTTACAAGTACCTAGGAATTGATATTCATCAAAAGCTCAACTGGAACTATAGCATTAAGAAAAGGATTAACACAGGGTGGAAAGCTTATTTTGGTCTTGAAAATAATTGTAAAGCAGCAAACCTTGTGATGTGGGATAAAAAGAAGCTTTTCTTTGAAAATATGTCACTCCTGTTATCTTGTATGGTTGTGAGGTTTGGGGCTACAGGATCTCTCGAGAATCCTGGAGAAATATTAAGCAAATTCAAAAGCACTTTATAACGTATAACCTAAAAATTAAAAGCAATACACCATATCCTATTCTCCTTATAGAAGTGGGTCTTTCCCCTATCGGGTGCCTAGCTATGACTAGGCTCTTGTTGTACAAACACAAAATCAATAAGATGGGATACCATAGACTTCCTAAGCTAGCTTTTAATTCCAGCCAAAACCACCTAAGGCTCAAGTGAGGTTGGTAAAAAGATACCAGGGCTTGGTTAAACCACTGGGAGATCGACAAGAATGTTGCATTGCAAAATATTAATAACATTACAAATATTGTTAGTTCTAAGTTTAAAGAGAAATTGTGGTGTGAGAAAGATTTAGAGGCTAAAAGAAAATTAAGATATTATAAGGAGGTCATCAACCATACTCTAGAAGATCAAAGTATCTCTCTGTTTTAACAAGTTCAAAGAAAAAAATTAATATACCCAAGATAAGAACGAACTCCCATGAGCTCCATAGCGAAACAGGTTGTTGGACAGTTCCTAAAACACCATGGGTGGAAAGGATCTATCGTCTCTGTGAGAATATGAACATTGAAGATGAAAAACACTTCCTCTTAGAGTGCCCTGCGTACACCCACATTAGATCTCAGTTTCATAATCTTTGTTGCAATATCGACCTTCATAGCTTCTTAACTTGTCAAAATTATAGTGAGCCCGGGATGCTTCTCACCAAGCTCTTTGAGCATAGGAATATAATTTTTAAACAAATTAATTGATTCATCTCTTTAGGTCCGATAGACCAAAGTTTGGTCTCAGTGGACGTTAACCATCATCATCATCATCAGAGAAAAAAAAAACATAGAAAACTTTCTAAGTTCTAACAACTTAAAATTAGAAGAAAAAACAGAATGATAAACTTCTACATCAATCAATACCAGAATGATAAAATCTCTACATCACAGATATCAAGTAGTCTGCATCACAGGCATCCAAGGAGGAACAAGAGAAAACAGGGGCTGCACTGATGACTTCAGATCATGAGATGAAGGAAAAAGCAAATGAAAAAAATAGCACTGCGTCCCAAACATCCAAAAGGACAACTTCTACATCCAAGCAGCACAAGCTTTGATAAAGAGCGAATGATAAAAGCTCTGCATCACAAACATCCAAACATGCACAAGCTCGATCAATATGGGAGAGACATTATAAATATTTTTTATTGCCTTCCACTATTACCGTTGCACTTTTTTTTCTTTCTTTTTGCTTTTTGTTTTTTACCGGAAAAGCATAGATTTCCTTAGATGATTTTCTTACTCTCGAGATGGTCGAGATTGGCTTGGATGATTTTCGTTGCCGGCTTTTGTTAACTTTAATGGAAAAGCGTTGCTTTTTTTTTTAACTTGTATTTTATGTTTTTTTACCAGAAAAGCATGTGCCCACAAAAAGTTTCGGAAGCATATATTTAGAATGTATTTAAATTTAGAAATTTTATCAATTAAGTTTTATTTATGTTTAAGATGTGTCATTTATTTACCATGTAATAATATTAAAAAATTTAAAATATTTACTTAGGATTTAGCATAAATATCATTCCTGGTAGTTTAAAGGATTTTGAAATAAGATATAAAAGTATGATTTATTAAGAAACAACCCTAACCAATGCGCTAGGAGGCCTCTGACATCAAGACTGGAAGAGGTAGGTGCAGAGATCAGTTCACGAACACTTCTTCCACCAAATTTCCGAGCATGTTCTTCACTAACCAATAAAAGTTTATCTGATTACCATAGTTACCCGTAGCCAGAAAATCTGCGACCTCGGGAGATTCCCAGTCTTCGATATGATCACGAACCGAGGGCGAGACTGAGTTATCATATCCAATATTAACAACCTTGGGCTTCCTAGGGTGCTTAGCCTCACGAATCGAACCATTCTACCACCTCGATGAGGGGTTCCCCTCGATTGAGTCATTGAGTGACTACGAGGAGAAAAGACACATAAAATCAAGCAGATAACAGAGCCAAACCAGAGCCAAACCAACACCAATGCATTCGTCGAAAGGGAGGAAGTGCAGAGGGAAGCAGGTAGGGTCACTATTTCATACATCTTCTAAGAGGGAAGAAATAGCGTCACATGCGGGGACTGCATCATGAAGCAGTTTGTTGGAATGGACCAGTACTTCACCCGTCGTATCAGAGGACCCAATTTCATCACCTTGTTGGAGCACATTCAAGGCCAAACTATGCGAGTGATCTCTTCCCGTCTCTTTAGAAAGTTGAACCGCCTCCACGTTATGGCTCTCAATTAAACCATGGCCGCATGAATGCTTGCTCATTAAAGCCCATGTATCAATCTAGTAGGAGGAGGATCGAGAACACATGCCTAGGCCAAATGGCAGATGTACGCCACCAGTTGGAGCTTGATTGTGACACGAGCCATCAGGTGGGACCAGCTCGTGAGGCGTGTCAAATAAATGTTGTCTTGCAGCAAGTCGAGGTTCGAGATGATTGCTCCGATTAGCGCCAGCTAGACTACTCATGCTGCCAAGTGTCGAGAGGTCGAGACAATCACCCGCATTTGGGGTCAAACACTCAAATAGCTATGTTACAAGGTGAGGGCCCTCTCTATAGTGTGTGGTGGATCTTAGTTGTTATATGTTGCATAGTTGCTCAATATATATTTACTAATGAATTTATTCCATTATATTATTACTTTTCTTGTAGCTTTTCTACATTGTTCTATTAGCAGTTTACGTTTCTTGTAGTTTTCATATTTTTTTCTATTATCTTATTACATTTTCTCCATCTTTGAATTGAGTTTTGGATTTATGGTTAACGTGTGACTCATCAATTTCATTCTACATACCCCAAGTTGTAGCAATGCAGCTGGTTGATTGAAAGAGATGAGATTAGGATCTATTTTTGCAATAGAAGTTTGATTTTACTTACTTGGCATTCCTTACCATAGAGATTTTGTATACCAGTCTATCTAGTGGAATAGATTCAATTTGGTAATTGATGCATGCTTTTATGTTTGCATAGTGTTAGCATTCAAACACCATTAACAAGAAGAAACTCTTCAAGAAAGAAATTACTTACATAGCGCGGGAAGTTTCACAAGATTACATTCCTAGGTTGATACTTTAAGTAAGGTCCTAGTGTATATTGGTTCTCAATAGAAAACATTATCAAAGCCCATAATTTTTTGGCACCATTTCTGGGGAACATTGCCAATTTAAGGATTCTACTCATTGAAAAAATAATATAAACTAAAAGAGAAAAAGCAGAAAATTCATACCCATCATTGGATTTTCGAGATTGGAATTAATATTCAATCCTGACTCATCAATCATGGGAAAATTATTTTTAACAAAAAAACTATAATTATGAATGAGGGAAAGGCGAGATCGATTCGAGGTATTTCTTCCTAGATCTTCTTCCATCTTGAACCTTGGAGAAACAGGTCAACAAGGGGACTCTGTCGCAATGACCCATACTATTGTGGTGAAAAATCTTGTGAAGGATAAATCCAAATTCAAGGCTAAACCAACTATAGTTCATCCTTCCCCTTTGGAATTAGATCATCTTGAGGCAAAGTTTGAATCCTTTGATTGGGGGCTTGACACCTTATTCAAAATGTGGGTAGACCATAACATCTAGTAGATGAAATGCAAGGAATAAATGAAGGCCATTGGGGGGAGCATGTAAGGATTGGACATGAAGAAGAGGATGAGCACCCCCATTTCCCATCAAGGAGACATATGAAGAATCTAAAATGAAGAATATAAACCCTTCATCGTTTTGCACTTCCCTAGTCTACCTATAGAGGACACAAATACTTTCTTATTTGAATTTGAGGTGTTGTGCAGACATATGAGTACAAAAAATCAGTCTTAGAAACTCAAGTTGTTTCCTTCAACCTTGAAAGATGGTTTATGGGATTAAAATGAGGCAACATCAATACCCATGACCAATTGAAGGGAAACTTCTCAGCAAAGTATTAGGATTTTTGTAAGCTGTGAGAGAAAAGGGAAGTGATATTTTAGATGACTCAAAGAGTTGATGATACCTTAGGGGATTATGAGGAAAGGTTTCAATTTAGTTATAAGCATGTTATCAACTATAATTAGGATGATGATTCTCTCACGCTATTATTACTAAGAGGAATAAGAGAGGAATTGATGGAACCTTTGAACTTAATAGTTGTTGGAGGTATTTATCTATTCAACAATAATGAAGTTAGGGAGTTGTTTAAAAATTACTGATGAGCTAACATGATAAAGAGTAGGGGATATAGAGCCCTTGCACCTCCCGTTATAAAGGCCACCACTTCCAGAATCACAAAAGCTAAAAGAGGGAACTTGATAAAAGATATGAACATAGAGATATTGAATTTGTTGTCTATGCAACTAGGTACCCTGCACCTAAAAAGGAAACAAGACAAAATGGAAAGAGATTTATCCATTTATGTCCAAAATGCCACAAAAAGAACCAAGTTCTTATGGATGACTTCACAATCTGTGGTGATACCTTTCATGAAGCCTTAACCAAGTTAGGAAAAGTTCTTGAACGATGTAGAGAATCTCATCTTTCCCTAAGCAATGAGAAATGTTTTATGATGATGAGCCAAGGGATTGTTTTAGGACACTACATTTCGGCTAGTGGGATCCAATTAGCCCCCCCAAAAATCACCATCACTGAACAACTCAATATACCCCAAAAGCAAAGAGATGTCAAGAGTTTCTTGGGGCATGTTGGATACTATAGAAGATTCATTAAGGACTTGAGCAAGATTGTTGCTCCTCTAAACAACTCAATACACCCCAAAAGGAAAGAGATGTCAAGAGTTTCTTGGGGCATGTTGGAATCTTGGATACTATAGAAGGTTCATTAAGTACTTGAGCAAGATTTTTTCCCCTCTATTTACTCTGATATCCAAGGATATAGAAGATTCATTAAGGACTTGAGCAAGATTGTTACCCCTCTATTTACTCCGCTATCCAGGGAAATAGAAGATTCATTAAGGACTTGAGCAAGATTGTTGCCCATCTATTTACTCTGCTATCCAAGGATACAGAGTTATAGAATATTCATTAAGGACTCTGCTATCAAAGATTGTTGCTCCTCTAAATAACTCAATACACCCCAAAAGGAAAGAGATGTCAAGAGTTTCTTGGGGCATGTTAGATACTATAGAAGATTCATTAAGGGCTTGAGCAAGATTGTTGCCCCTCTATTTACTCTGCTATCCAAAGATACAAAGTTATAGATGATTCATTAAGAACTTGGGAAAAACTGTATCCAAAGATACAGAGTTATAGATGATTCATTAAGAACTTGGGCAAAACTGTTGCCTCTCTATTTACTCTGCTATCAAGAAGTTGCCCCTCTATTTACTCTGCTATCCAAAGATATAGAGTTATAGAAGATTCATTAAAAACTTGGGCAAAACTGTTGCCTCTCTATTTACTCTGCTATCAAGAAGTTGCCCCTCTATTTACTCTGCTATCCAAAGATATAGAGTTATAGAAGATTCATTAAAAACTTGGGCAAAACTGTTGCCTCTCTATTTACTCTGCTGTCAAGAAGTTTCCCCTCTATTTACTCTGCTATCCAAGGATATAAGTTACTGGACAGAGTTCGCATGGAACAAGGATACAGAATTATAGAAGAGATTCATTAAGGAATCGAGCAAGCTTGTTTCCCCTCTATTTACTCTGCTATCCAAGGATACAGAGTTCGCATGGACCCAACCTTGCCAACAGGTTACAGAGGTCGCACTACATGCTATCCTACGTGGATCCAACTGAGAATTACCATTTCGCATGCACAGTGAATTACCATCCCGTCCTCTACCACACTCAAGCTTGCAAGGTCTTAACCGCGCTATTACACCAGATCCCATCTCTCACTCTAGGCTTCGAGCATGTGGAATAAACGAGGAATGGACACCCAATGTTGCTGGAAGTTGGAGAAGTTTTCCCATTGAGCAACATGATATTCTATTCTTACGTCACAGTATACCTTGCCATACAGGAACTACACAAATATTACTGTAAGAATTTCTTGAGCTTATGGAAAAGATAATGATCCAGTTGTTCTCATCAATGGTCATTTTGACAATCCGTTGGGTTCTCCAGGAGCTGGTGACTGTGGCTCATGTGTGGTACCCATGTTCGAAGTGTTATGTCTCATAATTGATTCTGGATGGGTGCCACCTCACCCAATTGTTTTTCTTTTAAATGGAGTTGATTTCCTTTGTTAATTTGGTCCTGGATCATGGACTTCTTCGGTTTATGCCAAGTTAACAGTTTATCCTATGACACATTGCAACACAGAATATTTTTCCTCTGATTCTTGGAGAGATAGATTACCGAATATTTGCTGAGGACTATGGGGACATCCCAGGATTAGATATAATGTTCATCATTGGAGGCTATTTCTATCACATTGGATATGATAGGCTGGATAATGTTATGCTGGGAAGAATACAAGCTTGAATGGGAGATCCTATCCATGTTAGTGTTCGGGAAACTACCATAGAACATATAAATATTTTAATAGAGTGTTTTTTTTTTTTGTCTATGAAAGTAGAAATGTCATCCTTAAATGAATTTTAGTAAAGAGAAATAATGAACCATAGTTTTCATGGCTGATGTGTGCAAGGACAGTTAATAAACCAGCATAGATCGATCTTAAAAAGGGATTTATCAAGTGTTGAGAGGAATGGAATCTCTCGAGATGAAAACCCACTTTTAGAGTGCAAATGTTGAGGAAGAGTTTTAATTTATCTAACTTATGTAGTTTTATATATATGGCATTGTAAATGTTTAAATCTATATGTCATTTTTTTATAATATTTTATTGTTTTTGAAAAAGACCACGCACCACCTCCAAAATGAGGCACCAAAATGAGCATGGAAGGAGTTACACGCCCCCCTACTGGGCTGTAGAATGCGCCTCTTCAGCGCAATTATCACAAGTTGAGTCACAACTAAATGCTTTGTGTAGAGGCTGTGGTATTGGTCAAATAAATTACATGGTTATTGATGATCATGCTTTGTGTAGAGGCGTATTGGTCAAATAAATTGCATGGTTATTGATGATCATGTTGAATTTTCAAAAGATACGAATATGAGCTACAAATAAAGTCTTGCTCCGTTTTCTGAAGGTGGTGGCAATGAAGATGAAGCTACCTATGTTGAATCTTGGGCATCTGCATTGACTTTTGTACTGACACATTTTAAGAGCCTGACACGCTTTCTAATAAACTGCTAGGTCACCTTTCTTAATTTGAACGATGATCTCGTTGAGATGAGATAGTTAGCAATGGTTTTGTTTGACCAAATTGCAGAGTCTGTAGTAGTTTTTGGAAAACTAGGAGTGCAATCACAGAGACCTATTGAAGTGAATATGGACAAAAATAGCAATTCCTTACATATGATGGAGAAGAAAGGTGCTTTAGAAGTTGCCACTACAAAAACAAAAATAAAGATCGTCACTAATAAGTACAAAACAGACCAACAATTTTCTACCTTACAATCTGAAAATTTGGGCAATGAGAGATCCCTTTCTAGTGGTCCTAGATATCTTTTTGCATGATTTTGGATGCTCATGCAAAAGGGAAAGGAAAAGCTTGGATGGAGTCGAAGGTGAAAGTTGTTATTCCAAAATCACAACATTGAAGCTGAACAAATTAACAAAATAAAAGAAAGGTTAACTTGTATGAATATTTTAAACAACAATGGATTGAACAATAGTTCCCTAAGGAGTAGTCAGATTAGTTTTCACCAAGATATCTCTCTAAAGGAAGTTATTCTAAAGATGAAATAGGTCCTTTTACTTTTTCCAAATGGACCAAAATGTCCTCTCATCGTTAGAGATTAAATGCATCTATCATAAAATAATGGGGCTTTTTGAAGGGTTTTTTGCACTCAAGTTGTGTAGATAATACTCATTATGAGAGCATGCCATTCACTATTTCTGGTTCTCTACATTCTTAAAATCCCTAGGCTATACCATGTGTCCTCTAGTGGCAGAATCCAAAATTGGATTCTATCATTCAAAGGCTTGTCAATGTTTAACAGTAACCTCCTTTTAGGAAAAAAATCAAATAGTAGAGCTTGTGGAAGAAGTGGGTTCTGCACTAAACTCATTTGTAAATCATTTTCTCACTTCAATATGTATTAACCATGAAGGCCACAATCAAGATACAACTCAAACGGGATGATGAATCATGAATCAAAAGCTCCAGCTGCAAATGAAAATGAACCTTTAATTTCTACACTTTCTATTGGAGATTTTGAGTCGAACTCTGTTTTTAACAATTTTGGGAAGGGTGAAAATTTCCCATTAGAAAAAGGAACTCTTGCATATGTTAGTTAAATGAAGAAATCAACTAACCAAAAAGGCAGCCTAATATCATAAAATCTGAGAAGGAAGAGTTAGAAGGGTTGTTTCGAAAGGAAAACAAAAATCTATAGGTTCTCAAGGCTCATCAAACTAAAAAGGAAGAGCTAGAAGGGTTGTTTCAAATGGAAAACAACAATCTAATAGGCTCTCATGGCTCAACTCCTACAATCAGAGAAAAAAAGTCACACAGATTTATAGACAAAACTTGCTGCAACTAAGAAGTTGAAGCAAATGGAGGGATGAATAATTAGAAAATCAAGTGTCTCTGAATGAAGAGCTTGAACTCCAACTTAAGGGTGCTCGAGCTGAACTGAATCAATTTAAAGAAAAAATACATCATTACAAGCAGAAAGAAAGGAAGTCGTTTCCAGGAATCGGAAACCACATGTCCTGACCTACAAATATAGCTAGCCTGTAGACACAAACTTGACACTTCTAGAGATGGAAAGAAAGCAGCTTTACACTACTCCATTGATGCGGATGAAATGCAAGCAGGTAAAAAAGAGATACTTCAGCTGCGCTAGAGAGTAGACACAAACTTGACACTTCTAGAGATGGAAAGAAAGCAGCTTTACACTATTCCATTGATGCGGATGAAATGCAAGCAGGAAAAAAAGAGATACTTCAGCTACTGCCAAGAAGATTAGTGAATGCCAACCAACAATATTTGCTTTAGAGAAGAAAGTAAAGGTTCTTGCAACTCCAAGCGATGGTGACTCTAGAGGTGTTTCATAATTTTGTTAAAATAGTAATTAAAAGTTGTAATGTTTATGGAAGTCTATTTCTATCACACTAGATATGACAGGTTGTATAATATTCTGCTGTGAAGTTTACAATCTTGAATGAGATATCATGTCCATGATAGTGCTCGAAAACCTAGCATAAAACATATAAATATTCTATTAGAGTGTTTGTTGTCTATGGAAGAAGAAGTGACATCCTTAAATGAAGGAACAACAGTTCCTTAACCCAAAACCATTGACCAATTAACTGAATTCTGACATTCCATCGACAGGATTGGTATAGTGGTATAGCAAGAACGCCGTTCAAGCATTGGAGAACCAGATCTAATGTATGTATGTATAGAATGCTATAGTAAAAAAATATGATGCTCTTGCAAAAAGAAGGAACCACTCAGAATGTTCCTTTTTACAGACCAAGTGGAGTAAGCACTATCATGAAAACTTTAAATCATATCATATGCCAATCATAGGTAATTGGGTGACTGGGTGGAGGATTGTATGTATGTATAGAGTGCAAGCCATTAAGGATGGATTTAGGAAACCAAGAGAATTCTGCATGTTACTAATGTTATTAAAAATAAAATACAACCAAACCCTGTAATTGAACATGCCTTTAAACAACCTCATTTGAAGAAATTGCTTAAGAACATAAAATCAATTCCTTGAAAAATATCTACTAAGAATTGTTTCATTCCACAAACATGTAAATCTGCATATCATTTGCTTAAGTTTTTTACAAGATCTTGATGTCTACTACAAATGAAGCTAATACCGGTACAAGATGGTTAAAAGAGTGGATCTTTTATACACTACCACTGGCAATTAGATTTATGCACTATCTAGAAGGTGGGTGAATGTTTTGGTGCTTCTCCTTTTCATGAGCATTAGGTTGATCAATGAACATTCAATATTGACAAGGTTTCTAGAGCCAACTTAGTATGTCAAAGGGACTGCATCACCTGAGTGCAAGATTTTAAAATTTTTTGGACAATAGGATTGTGTATATATTGTGAATGGTAGAACCTGTAATAAATTTTGAAAAAGCATCAGCTATAAGAGAAATTAAGTGAATGAAGAATGAGTAGATAAAGAGCATATGCACCCATATTCCAAACATATTTTCAAAAGCTAGCCTCTTATAAATGATTTAAGAGCATTCATTTTTATTTATGCATAAACCAGTTTTACTCTAATGACAGAAATTGACCACATTCCATAAAAGCTCACTACATCTTTATTTAATATTTAATATTGTATCTATATAGAATCTACCCAGATTAGATGGATGTCCTATTTGTCACACTGGCAAAAATGTTAAAATGTTACTTTGACTTGAATGGAATGTTATCAGTTTAGCAAATTTCCATTAGTTTGATAGTTTGAATGGAACGTTATTTGTATTTATAATTCTAAATGTAAACTAAAGTATTTTTTAGCAGCATGCTATATATTAAGAGTTTAACATTAACAAACTAAGAAAAAAAGAAGTAGCCTAACTAGTGTGAATGACAGAAACTAGGAGTATCTTCTTGTATGCTTCCAAAGTTATTACTGTTAAATTTGTCACTAGAGCTGTAATAGCCTGCAACAAAAAAAACATAATCGACAATTCTAGTTATCCTAGAGTAGTTTTCAAAAGTGGTGAAACAAGAAACAAGCAGCAGAATGAAATTAAGAGCGTGTTACCCACTAACATCCTGATAAAAACCATTTCCCTGCATTATATTAATAGAATATGTTGGAATTGAGCTGTAATAGCCTTGTCAAAAGTGGTGAAACAGAAAACAAGCAGCGGAATGAAATTAAGAGCATGTTACCCACTAACAACCTGATAAAATCCATTCCCTTGCATTATATTAATAGAATATGTTGGAATTTAACAGAACAAAATATTCATTTCCTATTAACAGGATGCCTAATTTGTGCCAAAATTTATCTTAACTATACATTATATGAAATACCCAAACATTTGCATACATGACCGCTAACTCTTGCAAATAGAACCAGCCTATTGAAATAAACATTTCCTCTACTTGTTGGTGCCATCAAATAGTGGATCTTGCTTACTGTTATTACACAAATCTACATCAGCATCCTCCTAACTAATAATTATAGGCCGCCTAGCCTAGCCTTGTCAGGTCACCAGATGCCTCTTTGTTCACTCTAATGCTTTTCTAGTCTAAAGGGAGTATCCCTAAAAGGTGTATGCTGCCATATAACCAATCAATCTGCACAAATCCTTCTTTGTCTCAGGTTGACCCATATTCACAAGTGTAAACACTATCCTTAACTTCCACTTGTTGCCGTCTATACCTTCTGGTTTTAAAGTGGTCTTTTCTTGCCTTTATGCATCATTTTCTTGCTTTTCAATATGTTTTCCATATCCTGCATTTACTCTATAATGCAGACATTTTCATCATCTTGAAAGTACTCCACAGTTATTGCATAAGAATAAAAAGAATTGAATCACAAGGAATAGAACATCACCGATACAAAACTGAATGTTTGAAGTTCATGAATTTGTTCATTATTCTCTAAAAGAACAAAACAATCTAATATTCTACTAAATTTCTAATCTAGTAAATTTCTAATCTAGTGTACAAGGAATATTTTAAAAAATTAGAAAATCAAGGTAAGCTGTCTCTATTCATTAATGTTGTTCAAACTTCAAACAAACAAGCTGATAGTTAATCATATAAAGACATGAGCATTATTAGAAGAGAATACAAACAAACATGGGAATTATTAGAAGAGAATGCAGAATAGTTTTCAACCAGAAGGAATGCACAAACACAGATAACAAGAAACCAAAATAACTTTGCCAGCAATCCTCTTCTAGATTCCACTTCTAAGAGTTTTGATTAGTAAACAACAAAAAGTGTTAAAAGCAAAACAAATCACAAGAAATACAAGAGTTAAAGCAAGCATGCAATTTACTTAATCAACTAAATTTATTGAAACTGATTGTATTCTATTGATGATAGAGCAACGGAGTTAACAATAAATTATATTCTATATATTTATGATCATATGCATCCTAGAAAAAACTAAACCAGAAAGTTAATGAAACAACCTTCATTATAACTGTTCAAGCCTAATACGTTGATCATGGACAGTGGACATTGATGTAGAAAGAGAAATGAAAAAAAAAACAGTCAACAACTTATAGCTAAAAGAAAGCACATACTAGAAAAAGAAAAAACAGAATAGAGATCCCATAATCAATAATATCAATTTATATAAATATTATTCATAAATATTAACATAAATACATAATGAGAAGAAAACACAGAATAGTCAGTGACAAAATATGTTGTAAACTAAAACCCAAAGAAATAGTTTGTAAACTAAAACCAAAAGATTTCAGAGATAACAGAGAAAAAATATTAAAAAAAAGAAATACAGACAAAGATAACACATAACACAAATTAAAATGAACTACTACTTAATCAGAAAAAAAGTAAATAACTGGGCAAGAACCCTGCACCCTTCTTTAGACACGGGATAGTATAGTTAGTCTCCCTAGCAGAAGCTCTACAACTACACCCAGCCAAGAACATGACCATCCCTAGCACAGAAAACATGTTTACTAGAGCCTTTCCACCATAGATTGAACTTAAACAGAATCCATTCTTTTTACCTGAAAATTCATCACAAGACTCACAAATAAGTAAATATAATAAAATGCATTCGTAATCATCATGTCCGCATTTGCTTTTAAAGGCTCTGCATAGTGAAAAATACTTAGAAATAAAAATAATACAAAATTGTGATCCAAAGAAATTAATAAAACACAGGGACTGCACTATGAAAGTTATGAGATAGAGGACAAAACAAATGAAAAAAGCAATGCAGCACAGACATCCAAGCCAAAAAGCACTGCATCACAAACAAATTAACATCAGAGAGAACTTATAAATACTTCAAATGCACTTGAGACTTCAAGTCATCAAATGGAAAAAAAAGGCAGTATATCACAGACATCCTAGATAAAAAAAATTACATCACAAGCATAAATTAATATTAAAAAGAACTTATAAATATTTCAAGTGCACTCAAGACTTCAAGTCATCAAATGAAAAAATAAAGCAGTGCATCACAGACATCCAAGCAGGCACAAAGACTGCACTTGATGACTTCCGGTCATCATAACATAAATTACTTGATGACTACTTCCAAGTAGGCACAAAGACACAACTTGATGACTTAGAGTCATCATAAGAAGAAAGAAGCTAACATTAAAAGCAACATTAAAAGCATCATATGAAGAAAGAAGCGAACAATAAAAGCTCTGGACATACAAGCAGGGAGAAACTCATAGATATACAAGCAAACCATTGCCTTAAAGAACTTATAAATACCCTCAATGCCTTAAACGATTTGGGTTGACCTTAAACGATTTCGGTTGACTACTTCATGACATCACAGCACTGCACCCCAGACATCTACCCAAAAAGGGAAACTTCTACATCTACATCCGAGCAAGCACATATCATATCAATACCAGAGAGAACTTCTAGGAGCGCCCTATATACTGGACAGACTTTCCCTCGGGAGGGGAGCCTGTCCAGTATATAGCCATCGCCGTAAGCCTTGAGGCATTTGAGAGTATTTATAAGTTGTCTCCGGTATTGATCACAATACTTAGCTTTTATGCAGAGCTT
>LPNX010082783.1:8796-31637 GCA_001517045.1 Pseudotsuga menziesii
CGCTCATGTTGAAGATATACAAGCTTATAAACAGGAAGAAGAACGTAGGTATCATTCAGATTTAAGATAGTTTTCTTCATCATTTTCATATTTTCATATGAACAAGGATATAAATAATGCTTGTGTTGATTCTTCATATCAGTTTGCTGACTTTTTCGATGATAACATACTTTCAGTGGATTATAGTAGAAATTTCTTAGTTCCTGCTATGAGATTATCATGTTATGAAGAAGAAGTTGCTGCTCTTCAACCTCTTACTATTGATATAAGAAATAAGTTTCCATTCTTGACTTATGGTCACTTTCAGATTTTTATTTGTTCAAGTTTTGATCAAGGGTTTTATTTAAAGGTCAAGAAGCAGTTTGAAAAGCCCTTGGTTTCCATTCTTGATCCAAAGTTTAAAAAGAACAGCAATGGAGAGGAAGAGAATGCTTCACTTTATGATGAATATAATGAAGACATTGAAGTTTTAAATCGGAAATTTCATGATCCCGTGGCTTCTTGGATGGAGTTGTATTTTTCAAAGGTTTCTAATGCTCTATATTTTGGCATACTTCCTATTTCCAGCCAAAAATATCAGCTGCCTACAGACTCTTTATTGCATTTATCACATCTTTTGTGGGTTTTCTCAAACAGTAGCATGCATGAAATTATGATTCTCAGTCAAATGGTTCAATTGGCTTCACTGGAAGTATGATTACACTTGATTGGGTTGTTTCCTCCAATTAGAAGTAGGAGTAAATAGCAGAATAAGATCTCTATACGAGCATGTAGATTCTTTTCAGTATGCTGGTTTGTAGCATTATTTTTTCATTTCAAAGGTATGTGTTCAGAGTTTGACAAATTTGCAGAGATTTGGTAAATGACTCCATCACCCAATGAATAAGACACAAGGTCTACAGGTTCTTGAAGCCTCACAAGGAGAACTTCATCCCGCAGCAAGAGCCAGATGTTATAACTAGATCTTGTTCTTAGTTTATCTGTTCTTTTTGTCCTAATTTTCAACCGTTGGTTTAAAATGATTTTATATTTCATGTTGATTTTAAGAATTTTTTACAATCAATAATTTTGGTTGGATTTAATGCTTTTAATGGTTGAATCATTTCATTATTTTAGTTTTAAGGTTTGTCTTTTGGGCTTATTAGTTAATATGTACATATTTAAGCTTTCAAAAAATTATAATAAAAGTTCATTCCAAGTTTGATTTATAATCTAACTCTCATTTTTGAGTCATTTGTCAAATATTTTCATGAGGAGATTCCTGTAGCAGCTCTATTTTTCCTGTTTTGTCATTGTCAATGGGAGCAGATTACGAGGAGATGGAAATGAATTCAATAAAATAAAAAGAGTTTTTTTTCCACAACAGAATCATTCATAGAAACCTCTCTCAGTTTTGAAACATCTATTACCGTTGGAGAGATTCGAATTCATCTTTGTGGCTTATTTTCAGGGTTTGAATTATTGAATAATTTCCTAATTTAATCACAAATTTGCAGAACATATTACAATCAATTGAAGAGGAATTTTGAAAAACCAAGAGAGGTTTTTGTTCATAACATAATCATTTAAATACACCTCTCTCATTTTTTACACAAGTGTTCCGGATCAAGATATATGAAGGCATATTTGAGACCCAAATTTCCAGAAATTCACCAAATTTCCCCAAATCCGATTTGCTATTTTTGGGTAAATTATCTTTAAATATTTTGAGTTATCATGTAACTAATTGATGTAACTATTTCAAATTTCAAACTAGAAGGTAGTTATGGAACTACTTTACTTTTGTAATGATAAAAAGAAGACAAACATACAGTTTTGAGGAAGGGATTTTTCACTCAAGGATAGGCTTTTGGAGCTTTGATTTCTCAAGCTAGCACTTATAACTCTTATGTAAGTGGATGACTGTTATTGATTATATATAAACTAATAAGCCCTTTTACCTGTCATGCTTTTTCATTTCTGATCTGTTTGATTGCTTAGTCTACAATTTCATTTCTTGTTTAAAGTTTTATTCATGTAAATGCTTGTAGCCTGTGGGTGGAATTAGTATTTCATGTGTAATGTTTATGGCTTATTGGGATATGTTTGATCCGTATTTTATCCAATTTGCATGATTTAGTTCTGTATTAGCTTGTGGATGTTTATTTCCTCCTTGCTGATGAAGTTTTTAAAACCCTAAAACCTATTTTATTTAATTTTACTTTTGAGATTGTGTTGGCTTGTTCTTTTGGTAGTCTAAGAACAATTTCTGGCACAAACATAAGCCACAGTCAACACTCAAGTTAACCACCGATCAAAACCCTAATTGACTCAACTGAGCCCTGACTGAAGTCGGAGTGCAATAAATGATCGAGTCTAACTGAAAGTAGGTCAGACACATGTCATAGCAAGCCAACCATCAAGTGGTAGCACTTCAATGACTCCAATGAACCTCGATGAGGTTAAATGAAGTGTAACTAAACATCAGAAGTGGTTGGAGGTGCCTTTGTTGACTCCAATTTATTAAATAATCAATCTAATGATGGAGGGCACCTTCACTGCTCTGCTTAACTGATTGTAACCATCAGTTACCAATATGGGGCATCAATCACACTCAGATCACCCCCGGATTTCTCTAGTTAGCCTCCCCAAATGTAAGAGAATGATAAGTTATCCTCCTTCACTAAAGGTAGACGTGGGTGTGATATTGTTGATGTCAATTAAGTCAATAAACTTAGGATAGTGGTTTAACTAGGCCAAATTGACCAAAATGAGTGTGTGTGGTGGTAGATGTCTCCAACACCCCCCCCTTAAGCTATACTTAGAAGGAGTTAGAAAACATAAAATTCATAAAAATTCTAGGTCCCCGGAAACTAAGGCCATAGGTGACCCTGTACAATAAAGTAACTGCTTAATATAACCAAGGAAACAAGGAAAACCTCATGGGAAAAATACCCCCCCTCATACTAAACAGTAAATCAAGAATTGGTTCTTCTATGTAGCAGCATCCTGATACTATGCATGCAAACATATGAATCCAAACTAAATGAATATGTCTGGAGGAATATTCCACTTTGGAAGAAGAACAATGCACTCAACTGAATCAGAAATATAAACAGTTGCACGGTGAAAACTGGACCCATGTAGAGTAGCTGAAATCATCTAAAGAGAGAGAAAAGGTTCTTGAGGATTCGAACCATGTGTGGAACACTCAAGAAACTGATATTTTTTATCCTTGAACAGAAAACCATGAGTGGTAAAATCAACCCCAAATCTTAGGAGCAAGTGTCCAAGCGGATGCAGAATGTCTTCCTCTTTACTAGTTCTGTGAGGAGATGAGCATGTGACCAAAGGTAGAGAAGCCCTGGGACCATGGAGAGCGAATGCTTGAGCTCCATAATCTGATATATCTTCTGAAATAGCTAATGAATCACATAATAAAATATTAGCAACCTCATATGAGGAAACTAACACCAAATCCCCATCAACGGTTTTAAAGAGAAAGTGCGGTATTTGATTTTTCACACCGGAATGGGTGAGAGAAGTTACAAGCATGATTGAAATATTTTGGATTTTAAAATATGAACCAAATAATATCATATTAGAAAGTAAATCAGATCTAAATAAGTTCACAACAGATCCAAAACTGTGAAATCAAATCAAATCCCTAGCAGTAGTTTCGTAGGAGACTTGCGGTACTTGTTTCTTCAAAAAATTAATGCGAACAGCTACAAGTAGTACTGAAAGCTTATGAACCTGAAATATTGAACCAATAAATATCAGATCAGATCCAAATAAGATCATATCATATCTAATAAGGTTCATATCAGATCCAAAAGTATGGTCAACCAACACGGTGGATGCGCAGTTGTCTTTTTCTTCAAAATTCTGAATTTTGGTGCATTCAATCCTGCAGGATTTTGCTGAAAAATCTAGATCATGAGGAGCAAATAGATCACTTTGGTAATCTAATATTTTTTCCAAAATATCCAAGGTATCACATATTTTCACACCAGTAGCAACATTAGAGGAATAAAAATCAAATTTCTCTTCACTTTTGGAAGTAATTATTGGTAAATTTTGCAGAGAATTCAAAGGAAAATCACCGGTGAATGTTTGCATGGAAGTACAACAGTATTTTTCTTCAATATCAGAGATTAAAATGTATTCTTCTAGTTCAGAAATATGAGAATATGAGATATCAAAGATCTCATGAACTTCCGGAGCATCAGGAGAAGGAGTCACTGCATGGAGACTTTCTTCAATTCGAATTGTCTATGTAGAAGATTCTGCTTCATCTTCATCTTAAACAACTTCATCAGAGAGAGTAGAGGTCAAGAATTTTGAGTAAAGAACTCTTGTGGTGCTGGATGTGATCTCCAAAGTTCTATTATGATCCTCATTGTGCTTGCCAAATTTTCTGTCCAATTTTGTCCAGAGATCCTTTGGGTATTCAGCAGAACCAATAAGGTAGCGCAAGCTAGGAGAAAGGGATAGACATATTGCTACAAAATCTCTATCACCGTCATTTAGCCAGTAATTCTCATTCTAATAAGACTCTTTTCTAATTCCAATAGACACCTCATAGATACCTCGTCTCTTCAGAGATGCAATCATCTTCAACTTCCATTCTGAATAGCTTGTGAATGGGGTGAGAAGGGAGACTGATGAGTCCATTCAAAGTTGTACCTATTAAAACCTGCAAATCACAACAAAAGGGGCACTGTAAGGTCGGACAGCTTGCACATTTTAGGCTTTCATCACACCCAGCATAATTGATCAAGCAAGCTTGATCAACAATTCCTTTACTTGGGGTATTAAGTGGTAAGCCTTGGCTTCTGGTGCAGTGCTAGAATTTTGAGATTTTGCTCAATTTTTCATGCAAGATCTATCAAAAACCATGTTTTTGAGAGATTTGAGCTTCATCCCACTGTGAGCTCTGATACCATATTAATCTGTCACAGTAATCTAGGGACTCAAGCACAGTCTCATAAAAGATTAATAACAATCATACATGAAAATAATGTAATTATGCTACAAAATTAGTAGCAGCTCTTTGTATTCACATAAAGAATGAGTAATACAATACAATGATCATGCTACAAGCATGAATGACAAAGAAATTTTAATTCCCAAGGAGGTCATTCGAATTGAATGAGTGAGTCTAGCTTAACTAAATGTAAGCCATAGTCAACACTGAAGTTAACCACCGACCAAAACCCTAATTGACTCAACTGAGCCCTAACTGAAGTTGGAGTGCAATAAATGACTGACTCTAACTAAAAGTAGGTTAGACACATGCCACAACAAACCAACCATCAAGTGGTAGCACTTCAATGACTCCAATGAACCCCGATGAGGTTAACTAAAGTGTAACTGAACATCAAAAGTGGTTGGAGGCACCTCTGTTGACTCCAGTTCATTAAATAATCAATAAATAATCAATTTGATGATGGAGGGCACCTTCACTACTCTGTTTAACTAATTGTAACCATTAGTTAGCAATATGGGGCATTAATGACACTCATATCACCCTCAGAGTGCTCCAGTTAGCCTCCCCAAATGTAAGAGAAGTCTAAGTTAGCCTCCTTAACTAAAGGTAGGCGTGGGTGTGATCTTGTTGATGTCATCTAGTGCTCCTCTGATGTCAATTAAGTCAATAAACTTAGGATAGTTGTTTAACTAGGCCAAATTTACCAAAATGAGTGTGTATGGTGGTAAATGTCTCCAATAGGTATGAGACCATGGGGTTGGAAGCCTCATCCATCAAAGGCTTTTAGGTTCGCCAGTGATTTCATAAGCTCAGGAGAGCCAATGGCTTTCCAACAAGATAGAGACAAAACTAAAGTTGAAGCTCCTTCATCTAGGATAGTTCTAAAGAACTTTTTCCCAACTACTTTCATTATGATTTGAAAAGCAAGTTGGTGAAGTAGCCTAGACTTATAGTTCTCGACATTGAAATGAATCAAATTAATGTTTTCCAGGTCTAAGGCTCATAACGCGGTTAACAGGTTTTTGTGTTGTGTAGGAAAAATTTGGAGTACTTTCAAGGTAGACATTACACATGGTTCCTAAGCAAGATCATCAATGATGTTATAGAACTGCGCAACTCGGGCATTGTCATTAAACAAAATTTCTAAGAGTACTCTTGGTGTTGTTTAGGAATAAACACCCTTATAACTGAGGGTATGGGGTTACCAACATACTCTTACAACTTGCAGACAATCAACTTTAATGTACAAAAAGGAAATAGGAAGAAGTAGTGGACTCACCTAATTAACGACAATTGATCCAAGCTTTTTCTTCTCCCGCTCTGCTCTTCTCCAAAGCTTTCAGGGATGCACCTCCTTGACCTGCAAAGAGAAAATCTTCCAAATACAATCTTATACATGTATATATAATAAGTTAGACAAACAAAATATATAGTTCTTAATCATAAATATTCATCAAACCATGAGACATGAAAGATATTCAACACGCATTTGGAATAAGGATTCTCTTTATTAACAATTGTGAATGACATAAGTGTACAAACCAACGCCTAAAACAAGGACTCCTTTGCAACCAAAGGATTCTGAGTTCTGCTACTCCAAATACTTTTGAAGATATACCACCAGCATAACTTTCCTCTCCAAGTATGATTGATCAATGCCCTCCCCAAGGCCTCTATTTATACTTAGGAAAATAGAGTATTTTCGAAGGTCGAAGAGGTTGAGACAGTTAAGATAGTTAATGTTTAAGGCTTAACAAATCTCCATTAACCGTGTTTATTATTTTTAATGTCGAATAGAGGCGTATGCGAGTATTGATACTGGCAACCCGCGTATGACACGCGAGTTTCTATAAGGGAAACCTGCGTACAAAGCTGTACGCGGGTTGTAATGACAATACCCACATATAGTATGCAATATGGTGTGGAGATAGTCACGTATGTATGTGAGTTGCTATGGAAAGAGTCACGTACAACAATCAACATGTAAAAAGGTAAAAATGGCAAGTTGGGTGGATAGTGAATGCATCTCATGTCATGCCCATATATAGTGTTTTAGGAAACCTTCAATCCATAAATGTCCTTTTATGCACCGACATATGAAGTGTCAGCACTCGAATGGAGAAGTGCCATTTGGATTGATAACAGATGCCCCCTAATGTGTGAGGTCAGAGGGAAGCGATGGCTGAAATACATTATAATCTTTATCTTTAGAGAACTCATAAATCCAATGGAGCAGAGGTAGTACCTGAAACAAATACATAATAATGTCATATACAAAGTCATATATGAGGATGCTATGTTAAATATATTGGAACACTATCTCCTTTACAAATGTTTGATTACATCATATAATACAGGTACAAGACCATGTATATTACAAAGGTGGATTGAAGCCACAATATACAATGATGATGAGTCTTCAAAGATTTGGAAGCTATGTACATAGGTAGAACATAATCTTGTGCAACTTAGTCCATAGTAAGGAAACTAAGGTCTTCATAAACAATTCCAAAGAACTAGTACAATCCAAGCCATGTGAATATATGTAATTTGAAGTCGAACATGGAGAGGATTCAACAGTTTTTCAATCAATAGGTGATAATTGACAACTGAAGCAAAGGAATTCTCTAATGATGAAATTGAATCCAGAGGTACAAATGTTAAAATGCTAGGTCTTTATCATTAGGAAGCACTTAAGCGGAACCATACTGTGATAAGGAAGGAAACAGATCCTCCAACGGATCACAAGAGTGACTAGGAACTGGGTAAAGAAAGGGAAAACACAAGTGATAACAGATACAACAATGATGGGATCAGGATATAGATTAGACATTGAGTTAAGTCCTTGAACAGTGAGCATGACATAGAGATGACCCAAGGAAGATTTTAACTTTATAGATAGAACAACTAGACTTATCTGTCATGTAGGAGACATGATCAGATTCCCTAAGTAGAATGGATAAGAGGAGGAGTAATAAACTCAAAGTAATAGCTGAATTAAAAGTGAACCCTGAGACATGGGTATTGGAAAAGACAAAGAGTTCTATGTTCAAGGATGACATGCTGCCACTAACTGAAAACAAGAGAAAACTTCTTCCTACCTTCCCTATTAAATTTTAACGAGTCCAGGAAAGTCAACTCGAATCTCTCTTCATTTTTTAACAAGCTTGAAGAGAAGAGGGAATATTGCTTGATAGTGTCACTGATTCTTCGATTTAATGAGCCCGATCTAGTACATGCTCAGTCGGTGTTTTCACATTTAGAGAGTCTGAAAACTCCAAAGAAGAATCTAGGGGGGTCCTTTTTCATCCAATTTAGTCTCCTGAGGCCAGAAAAGTATAAAACATACCATAGAAGAACTCTCTTAACTTCCATAGAAGAAAAGGTGAACCTTTTTCGTACTTAGTCAGGGAGGTCTGAAAAAGGTTAAATTACCACCTACCCAACGCTCCTTCAAGAACAACATAAATAGCTTGAGTTTTACGAGTGTGAAGGAAAGCAAGATCACTCAAAAAGATTCATTTGAGTATGAGAAATGGGGCTTACAACAATAAACTTGATGCTTTGTTCTTTAGTGTTTAACGAGCATGACAAAGACATAAATTACACTTAGAATCTTTTTCATGTTTAGGTCCAGAGCACGAAAAAGAGAAAACGAAGCTCATACCGGGAATTCCTTTTTCGTTAATTTAGTCCCTCGGGTCCGGAAAAGTGATAAACCTATGCCTGAGAATACTCTTCTCAATTCCATAGAAAAGAGAGTGATTCTTTCTCATGTTATTCTGCATGGTCTGAGAAAGAGATAACCTACCACCAATGCAGATGCCCATTCACATATTCTTAACGAGCTTGAATGGACAAGTTAACTCGGCAATCAAGTCTGTTTTTAAGGAGTCATACCTGGGCCTAAAGAAAACTCATAAGGGTAGGGAGTCCTAAGAAGGGATAGCTTGTAAAAAGAGACCATAATGAGGCCCCATTTGGCATGAAAATTAGCTAAAAGTATTCCCCTATACCTAACATAGCTGCATCATGAGTTTCGAAAGACTACATAGGTTCTAAATGGAGATACTCATGACAGGAAGGCCCTATCCACAGAAGAATGATGGTAAAGACAAGGAGCTAATGGTTAAGAATACCATAGTCCGTGGTTAAAATGTTGATTGTTAAGTCTTAGATGGAACCAGTATAGATGCAAAATTCATGTGGAATAACATGAAACCATCCTATATGAGTAAAAAAACAATTGAGAATGATGAAAAACATGTTACAAGGCCAAAAGAGATTGGATTAGTTTGATAAAATATGAACTATAGGAAAAAAACCCACTTAAGAAATATTATTTCTATAAATAGTTCAAAAAACTAAATAAAACTCACCATTTTGAATTTTATCCATAAGAAGCAAGTTTTAAACTCTACCTTCATTCGATCGATGTGGACAATCCGGTGGACAAAATCCAATTCCGCAAGTGTTAGGTAAGACTAGACCCCAAGATCTTCATTTCGATCCTAGCAAATTTTAATTTTGAGACCCAATTTCATATTTTTGAGCGCCCTAAAGCAAGGAATGTTGTGTACATGGGTTTGCTATAGTAACACTCATGTACACGTGTTCTGTACGTGGGTTGTCTAAAAGACAGTCGCGTACAGTATGCAACATGTCTAACTAGACAGTCGCATACGCTGCGTGGAGGGTAAAAATATATATATAGTCAAAATTTTGAATTTTTATATGAAACTAATGCTTCACAATAGTTGATTTGCTAGGTGTGAAGATGGTGCTTGAGTGGAGGGAGTGTGAGCATGAATATTTGGATCAAGAAGCACTCCATGATACCCCCACTGTGAATGTTCTACATTCAAGTGGGTTGTTGAAATTCTTTTGCACATCACCTATGCAGGCCAATGTCCGCCTGCAAGAGTTCATGATAAACTAATGGGATCATGATTTGGGCATGTTCGACCTTCAAGGCGAGTCTTTGGAGATTACTTCTGAGGATATCTACTTCATTGCCGGTATGTCACGATGGGGGGTTCCAGTTAACTTGGAGGGCACCGGCAGAGGCAGTGATCCTCTAAGTGTCCAAAACTATATTGATGTATTATGTGCACCAAGGTCCCAAAAGAGAGGGAGTTGCATCCCTATTACACATATACGTGATCTTCCCCTACAGGTTTTGGTAAGTACCATAGTTAGGGTTGCAGGATCATCTTCTCTTCATGTCGCCACATGGAACCAAATGAGGTTGGCAGTGGAATGCATGCATGGGGCTTTGTATGATTGGTGTTCGGGGGTAATCCCGATTCTGTAAAAAAAACTCTCGGACTGTAAGAGAGGAAGAAGGAAGAAATTTGAATATTCTAGCATCTTGGTGGCCTTCTTCAAGAGAGATTGTCAGGGTTGAGCCCTGCAGTACCTCTACCGATTATATCTCCTCGTCATCCTAGGCTGAGCAGGTGGGGATATATCTTCCTCTGCCAAGGAGGAGGTGGCTCAGTGTAGAGTGGGTATGATGATGACTTCTACTTTTGGTGGGAGCGGCAGTAACCAGCACTGGATTAGTTTCCATATGCTAGCATGGATTTCCGAGGTGATCCAGACCTTGTCCTCCGTCCAGCAGGAGCATGGGAAGAGCTAGGTAATTTTTAATTTTCAAGTTTCAAAATTTTTATGAATTTTAAAATATAGGGATATATACATATGTATAATATTTCTAATCTTATAAACATGTCAAAATGTAGATATTGGACCGGTTCACCCTGGAGGGCATCCACGTATGTTTGTTCGTCCTATCTTGGGCAAAGACCAGGGGCTTATCAGGGTTCTAGAGGGGAAGCTAGCCAGGCTTATCCAAAGAGTACAAACTTTGAGGATTGAGCACATCCCATCCATCATGCAAGAGTATGTGGTTGGAATACCACCTGTCTGGATACGCCTTTTGAGGTGGGTAGCCAGAGCGGTTTTAATGTACATAGAAGTTGTTGAGGCTGCTGAAGCTGAGGAGGTTGAGGAAGCCAGAGTACAGGGATACCGGGGGGACCAGGGTGGTCCTGCTTAGATCTAGGGAATTTCGATGGACTATGATCCATTTTTTGTATATTATACAGTTATGACTAGATCTGAGGATCAAGAACTCAACCTATATATAGACAGATATTCACACACACACACACACACACACACACACACACACACACACACACACATATATATATATATATATTGTCGGTTTATTTACAAATTTTTCTATGTGTATGGTGTATATTTGTATGAAATATTTATTAAATGTAAATCCAAAATGTAATTAGCATATGCATCAGTCAATGAATTCTTATTTCTTGGAATGCAATTGAATGTAATAAATTCAAAGTTTCTTTCCAACAACCTAACTTGCATGAACTGACACAATAGAATAGGGTTTCGCACCTGATAAGCTCGATTGTGTTGGGAAACCACAAGTTGAGAGTCCGTTAGGACTTTCAGCTGAGTGATACCATGTGACAAAAGCATCTCATAGAAGCTCAATTATATCCCTATACTCAGCAACATTATTAGAAGCAGCACCTAAGCAACTGCCTCCTAAAGAAACTAACTGTCCTGAGGGAGAATAAATGACCCATGCCGTTGAAGTAAGATTACAAGTTTGGAAACTAGCGCCATTAGAAAAACCTATGAACATCTCAGAAGACATCTGAAACAACCATTAGATAGTATAAAAAACATAAACCGAGGATATAGTGTACAGAAAAATATATACAATAGAATACAAGAAAAAGTGCTAAGCCTAAGCATAGTACTTTTTCAGATAGAGCACATTTCTAGGCTCAGGTAGATAATTCCCATCAAAATCTATTAACTCATATGCGCTATTTTTTAAAACCTTTGACACGACATAAGGCCCTAACCACATGGCCTTGAATTTTCCTGCCCCCAGGGGTTCTTTGTCTTGGTCCCAAAGCAAAACAAGTTTCCCCTCAGAGAAAACCTGAGGTTTGACTGACTTATCATATTGGCTTTTGACCCTATTCTTGTGAACTTGATTAGCTGTCAATGCATCTCTACGTTGTTCATCAAGGTGTTCTAAATGTACTAGACGTTCTTTAAGCTTCGTCGTATCAGGTAACACATGAATAGCTATTTTCAAGGATGGGATTTCATATTCAACTGGGGTAACGACTTTCACTCCATGAATGAGTTGGAAGGGGGAGAAACCCGTAGCAGTTTTTACATTAGCTCGGTATGCCCAAAGGGCAGGGTATAGCATGATATGCCAGTTAGAATGGGCTGCATCAATTGTACATTTGAGGATAGTCTTCAAATTCTTGTTAATGTCCTCAACCCGACCATTTGTCTAGGGATAATACGAAGATGAATGCTCTTGTCTGAATCCAAGCATAGCGGTCAGTTGCATCATCATGCTATTTTGAAAATGACTGCCATGGTCTATGACAATCACCTTAGGTATACCAAACAGTGCTATAATATAATTGAACACAAAGAAAGCTGTCGTTTCCCCATCAGCTTTAAAGGTGGGCATTGGCTCTACCCATTTCATAAAATAGTCCACAACGACAATGATATATTTGTGCCCCCCAGCCGAATTTGGGTTGCACGTCATGTAATCAATCCCCCACTTCATGAAGGGTCCCACCGAGACAACGGGAAACAACGAAGTAGGATGTGGCCGCAGTTTTCTAGTGTAAAGCTGACAAGGATGATAATGATTCACTGCTTCCACACAATCTTTGAAGATGGTGGGCCAGAAATAACTGTCACGTAGTATCTTCTGGGCTGTTGCTAACCAAGATAAATGACCCCCACATGCTCCACTATGGGAATCATTCAAGACAATCTCCACTTCCTCATGGGTAAGACATCGATTCAAAATGGAATCTACCCCTCTTCGATATAAAGTATCTCCTATGAT
Source organism: Pseudotsuga menziesii (assembly GCA_001517045.1). NCBI lineage: Eukaryota > Viridiplantae > Streptophyta > Pinopsida > Pinales > Pinaceae > Pseudotsuga > Pseudotsuga menziesii. The sequence goes on from LPNX010082783.1 coordinate 21,699, forward strand.
GAGGTAGTTCTTAGCATGAAGGCGTAATTTATGTCGTTCCTCCCATCAGGAAGCCACAGGATACTTCAAAGTCTAGAGATATATAATTATATCTCCGTACCAGGGATCAGAGGTAGCTATCAAGAAGATATGCTCATCTGGGAATGAGTCATCTTCAATGACTACAACTTCTTCTGTTGGAAATTCTGCTATAAGCTCAGCAAAAACTAAGAACTTTTTAGACTTAGTGGACTGGAAATCCAAGTAAAACTCTTGGAGAATGACTATCCATTTGTTGAATTTCCCCCAACAATCCGTCGGGACAAAACATACTGAAAAGGATTCACATCTGCCACTACTGTTGTAGTCCTCAGCAAAATGTAGTGACGTAATTTGTGAATAGCATAGACAGCTGCTAAGGCCAATTTCTCGACGTGGGAGTACTTGAGTTCAGGCCCGGCTAAAGCACAACTCAGATAGTAAATGACATGCTCCTAGAGGTTATCATTTTCCTGGACTAGGACTACCCCAATGGTCGACTCGGACGCTTCCAGATACAATATAAAATCCATAGAGTAATCTGGTGGACGTAGTAAAGGTGCCGACAACAAATCTTTTTTCAATGCCTCGAAAGTGACTTGTGCGGTTTCATCCCATACAAATGGGGTGTCCTGTTTTAACAGGCGCATGAAACTCTTGGTAATCTTGGCATAGTTAACGATGAAACGTCGAAGAAAATTAGATTTTCCCTGCAGGCTTTGAAGTTTCCCGATAGAACGAGGAGGAGGTAGATTTACAATGGCCTCTACTTTTAATGGATCCACTTGGATGCCTCTATTAGAGACAATGAATCCGAGCAGTCTTACTGACTCGACACAGAACATGCACTTGTGGGGATTCAAGCAGATCTTATAGTATCTGCATCATTCAAATATCAACCGTAAGTGATCTGGATGGTCAATCCTCTTGCAAGAATGTGCAAGAAGATCATTGAGATAAGGTTCGACAATGGATTTTATATCATGGAAAGCAAAGTTCATTTCCTGTTGAAAGGTTGCCCCAGCATTTTTCAATCCGAAGGGAATTTTTTTATACGCGAAGGTACCCCAAGGACAAATGAAAGCAGTTTTATGTTGGTCTTCCAGTTTTATTTGAATTTGATTGTATCCAGAGAAACCATCCATAAACGAGAACACTTCACTTCCCGCGCAAGCGTCTATAATCTAGTCTATAAATGGCGTGGCATAGTTTTCCTTAGGACAGGATTTATTCAAATCTTTGAAGTCCATACAAACACATATGGTCCCTTGATTCTTATGAACAGGAATAAGATTGGATACCCATTCTGTCAAAGCTATGGGATTGATGAAACCAGCTTTCAATAGCTTTTCAACTTCAGCCTTCATAGCCACCATTTTATGCGGGTTAACAGGTCTTAACTTTTATTGAACAGGTTTAGCATTGGGGTACGTTCAGATATCATGTTCAAATATCGATGGATCAATGCCTGGCATCTCCTCATATGACCAGGAAAATATGTCGTGGAATTCCTTGAACAAGGCCGTATAGATTGCAATCTCCTCAGGAGAGTAGTTTGCACCTATATGTATATTTTCCACGATGTTAGGGTTTACAGAGATGTTGATAGGGATAGTGGTGAAAATATTTTCCATATTCCCCTTGGCAAACATTCCTTCCCCGGGTAAGGGATTGATGGGTGTATCAACATCATATGACAGTCTCATGTGAAACTTTTGATTTTCTATCCTGCTTAGCTCTGGAAGAAAATAGGATCGATGGTGAAGATCTTCATAGATCTTACCACATCCACACATGGCTTCCAAAATGGCTTCATTAGAAGGTAAACCCATATCTAAACAATCCATAGAGTGCAAAGAGTTTTCCGCCCAAGCATGCAAATAGACTTCTTCTAGGTCCTCTAAGACTGTGAGAGGGTCTAGAATGGGATCAATAGTGGTTTGAGTGATAGCTTGGCAAGCCACTTCCTCTGTCAATAAGGGCACTTTCGGTTCATGGGGTAAACGGAGAACCCAAGGATCGGCCCTATCAACAACCGTGGCTATGGACTTCCCCACACTAGTAGAACCAATATAGTTAATCGAGGCTGGAAGATCAAATGTGCCCATTAGTGATCTGTACATTCCAACCCCCAAGATCTATGCAGCAGGTTTGAACTGATCAACCAATGGCACAGTGAACTCATTAGACTCCATGTGGCCTTTTCGAGTAAAATTGAGTTGATCAACAGTAACCAACTTTCCTTCGTGTGGAAAAACTACCACCCGAAAGACGGTCGACGCAATAGTGGACATGGCATAAGTCTAGCTCCTTCCTAAAAGCAAATTATAGTCCAAAGGTGCAATAATCACTTCCACCTCAATAGACACTGCTTTCCCTGCCAGCTTTATTTCAAAAGCTGGTAGGATACCATGCGGAAGGAAAGACCTTCCGTCGAAAGTAGTAAGCAGAGTGTTTGACAGGACTAGCTCTGTGGATCTGAGAGCTTTCCAACATGACAAGGACATAACGCATGTAGAAGCACCCTCATCAACAAATTCCCTTCCAATGGTCTTTCCACCATGGATGACATCTATTGATAAGGCTACATGGTAAGGTAGGTGAATTTTAACATCAGATAAGTGAAATTTTGCCATGAGACTTGACAAGTCCATGCTACCTAAGGCTGCTAAGATGGTATCCCGCTGGGTGGGACAGCTCTATAACATCTCTAAGGATGACATTGCACAAGGGGTTTGGGCTAAGTCTTCAACCACTGAGTATTTTGAAGCAGCCCTAGCATTAGGATTATGCAAGGTCTTATTAAAGACCCCTTTCGGTATCTTAGGCATAGTTTTAGTAGGCTTCTCAATAGTGAGAGGGTTAGAAGTTTCACCTATAGACTTACCCTTCTTAGAAGTCTCTTCTTCATAATTTTTATTCCTATTCTGTAGCAAAGTCAAAGATCAAATCATGTTGATATAATTAGGGTCAGGGGCACCAGAAGTGCCCCCTACTACATTAGAAGCTGAAGCAGAGTTTTGCCCCTGGGGAAATGGATCCTTCAGGACAACCGGTTGTTGAGCTTTAATCAGCTTTATAGGCTTGTTCCATAAGGGGACAAAAGTGAGTGAGGTGATCCTCGTGGCACAACTTACATGGCAATTTGACCTTTTTCATTTCCTTCTTTCCCTCATCAGCATTGTTCGTGAGTTTCTGCTTGTTTTGATTTCCCTCCCCTTTCTTCCCTCTCTTTTTCTTCCCACCGGGCTGCTGATTTCCCTTCTGAGAGGTTTGTGCAAAAACATTTGCACTTTGGGCAGAGGTGGCATCCTTTGCTACCTCTGCCGTAGAATGCTTGACGGACAGCTGATGAAGCTGTTTGGCCAAAGACTCTACAGTGGGAGAGATTATGGACCCAACCACACCATCGGCATGGGGTCCAGGCTTAGGTTTCTCCGTATCATGGTTAGGCCTCGGTGACTTAGGGATAATCTCATACAAGATCCCATATTGTGAATAAATCAAATCCAATAGCTGGGCCCTGAGAATGGCTTCTTCTTCATTCGTCACTCCTGAAGTGGATATGTCCTTAGATATGTAAGGCAATAGAAATTTAAGGAACCACTCTAGTAAGAACTCAAGAAGAATAGTGGCTTTAATAAGGCCCTTTCTCCTCCTCCACTCTTGGATATGATATGAGATGTGGGTAGCCTTGTACTTCCTAAAGGTAGATAACAAGTCTGTTCCAAAATCATATCGGACCAAAAGCTAAAAGTGGCTAAGAAATGCACTAGCCAAGCACCCAAAACTACTGAACGCAGCATAAGGCAACTCAATGTACCATTTTGCTGTAGTATTCATTAAGGTTTTTTGGAACAGCCTCAACCGAACTGAATCTTCATTCTATAAATTAGAAGAACACCATAAATGAAATGTGGTGGCATGAGCCCCAGGACCTTCACCAACTTTGCCCTCAAATTTAGGGATGTTCGATAATATTTGGTGGGAACAGGTGGCCACAAGGGGTCATGCCTCACTGGGTCGTTCATCAATTTTGACAACTCTGGCAAGTTTAATGTTGTCAAAAAAGGAAGCTTGGGTTGCACCGGGGCACTAAAAGTGCCAATCTAGGGATTAGAGGGACTTGCCCCGGAATACCCATATGTAAAGGTGGGGTTTCCCTCTGCCACCGGTTGCGAAGTGGATGGATTACTTTGAAATGAATTCCATCCATAAGCCATAGGATTGTGAGTAGGAAGTGCAGTATATGAGGTTCGGGCCATCCTAGTCGAAACTGGGGTTTGAAAAAAGAGAGCAGGTATACCTCCGCTAAACAATGAAAAGGGAGAGCTCGTGAATGGGGCCAAGACTAGAGTTTAGAAACCTTGCCTGTAAGAGGTAGTTTTTCCAAACTCCACTCCTACATAAGAAGGTTATGGGCCTACGTATGGAGTGGATGGGGGAATATGCCCCCCATTCCAAGGAAATCCTTGGATGAAAGCCAAGGATCCTACCAGACCACTCTGGGCAGTGTGTGAAAAGGAAGAAGGAACAGTAGGTATACTGGGGATCCCAGTAACCATGTCACCAAAAGCACCTGCTAGGCTTATGGGAACCAGCGGTTGGACCACCCAGCTCGCTGGAGTCAATGGTGCAGTAGGTATGCTAGTTCTAGGGGTATTTACCGGGGGAGGTAGTACCCCTTCATCTAGAAAGGCTGAGGTGAAAGAAAAAGAACTTTCTCCCCTAATAGACATAATCCTACCCACAGGGACACCTAAAACAGGTCAATCAAAAGGCCTAACCTAGACGATCACAGGAATGTTTAAGTCAGTCAAAGGAGTGTTAAAATTCCTTGCAAAATCATCAACCTGCAAGTCTTCTATATCAACTATATTAAAATCAAAATGGTTAGCTCTAAGTGTTGGTTCACCTAGAACTTCACTTACTCTTATCAATTCAAATGAACCTTCCATGTCCAATCTCCACCTTTCAGGTGGAGGTGGACGTTCCAATGTGATGAGAGGAGGAAGGTTTTGCAACCTTCGTGACCTCCTTATAGGTTGGCCCTCCACGATTGTAAATTTGACAATTCAAACCCTAAGGTTGGCTAAACAGAGACAAACCAGAGAACAATCACTATGAAAATTACTAGAGTCTCAACAGTAAACAAGGGTAAAAGATATGCTTTCCTGAATAAAGCTGAAGAACAGTTACTTGGCATCCTTGAAGAGGTTCTTATGCACAAGTGGAGGAATCACCCACTTCCCTCCTACACTTTCAACAAGGGTTACCTTCCAAGCCCGTCCAAGGTGAACTAGAAATAGCCCTCTAGTTTACCTGGGTATGAACCCTAAATGTCAAGAGACTAAAGGCTACCTTAGCTATACCAATAGTCTAGGGGGACAATCGCAAGCCTGACTCGTATGCATCGGTAGGGTAGCTGAGCCTGAAACTCTGTCTAGGACAGAATCCTAAGATGCATAAAAGTCCTGATCTACATTTTGACAAGGAATCAGAGGGTTATCTCCTCGGGCCAATGCCTCCATGCGATCTCGTGCTTGACTCCCTTTTGAGAAGAGCTTCCCAGATACAATCGATAAAGATAAGGATTTACCTATCGAATGGTCCACTATGTCTGAATTTTAAAACTTATGGGAAGTTTACACTTCCTAGCCCACAAGAATAGCCTAAGCTAGCAGGTGAATGGCCCTAAAAAATAAAAATTACTAGTAAATTTTAACTATTGTGTTCATTTTAAAGGTTATTCTTTGCTCAGAAGGCAAGTGGAGTGAAAGACTATGATGTTTTTTATTGAATAAGAAATGTAAAAGAAAATGTGTATGTTTTCAAAGCAAATTATCACTACTAAAACAAACTTCTTTTTTTTCTTTTGTAAATATAAATTGATGAAAAATGAAACGATAAAGAGAACACTAAGACTATATTTTTGTAGTTTTTTGAGATTATATTTTAAAACTGAAAGTAAAACTACTCTATGCAAAATTACATGCAAAAGCTTGAAAATGTTTTCTTTTCACTTTTTAAAATGCTCAAAGACTACTATGCACCTAAATGCACTAAACTTGAGTATACTTGGATTAAATCAACTGTATAATGCAAGCAAAGTGAAGTAAACAGATTAATAAGACCAAAATATCAACCAACAAGGGAAGACTTGGAACCCTAGCTTGGTCAGGCACAATGACAAGAAATCACTAAGATCACTCAAAGGTAAGTGGCAAACCAATCACTATCCAAGGATAGAATGGGAAAAAGAGTGTCCAGAACCCTAATCACTGATTCAGACAACCAACACTTAAACCTATAACCCAAAACAGGAAAATCCACTTCAAATTGTAAACATAAGACAATCCAAAAAAAAGGAACTCAAGGGATTTTACAAGAAAGCACAAGGTGTGGCCAACAAGGTCATCAAATTGACAGTATAATGCTTATAAGGAAGACCAACCAACAAATAAATTTTATAAAGGGACAGGTACAAGCAAAACCTAAACCAAAAATTCAAATGCTAAGGCTTGTATGCGACTGTGTATAAGGGCAACCCGCGTACTGTACACGACTGTCTAAGAGAGAAACCTGCCTATGCAAGCCTATGTATGCAACTGTATGTAAGAGAAACCCACATACAGGTACAAAATTTTCTAATAAAAAAAAAATTTCTCAAGGTCTTCAAACACTATGCTAAGCATGAACCAAGACAGGATACCACACAAAAACTCAAGGCAAAGACTGGGAAATGGTAAATAGAAATAACCCATAGCAATCTTGGCTCCCCAGTGAAGTCACCAGTTCTATTGTTCAGGAATAAACACCCTTATAACCAAGGTTCTGGGGTTACCAACATACTCTTAAAATTTGCAGACAGTCAGCTTTAAAGTATAGAAAGGAAATAGGAAGATGTAGTGGACTCACCGGATTAACAACAATTGATCCAAGCTTTGTCTTCTCCCGCTCTGCTCCTCTCCAAAGCTTTTAGGGATGCACCTCCTTCCCCTGCAAAGAGCAAATCCTTGAAATACAATATTATACATGTATATATAACAAGTTATATAAACAAAATATAGAGTGCTTAATCATAAATATTCATCAAACCATGATACAGGAAAGATATTCAACACACATTTGGAATAAGGATTCTCTTTATTAACAATTGTGAATGAGATAAGTGTACAAACCAATGCCTGAAACAAGGAGTCCTCTGCAACTAAAGGATTCTGAGTTCTGCTGCTCCAAATACTTTTGAAGATATACCACCAGCATAACTTTTCTCTACAAGTATGATTGATTAATGCCCTCCCCAAGGCCTCTATTTATACTTAGGAAAATAGACCAGTTTCAAAGGTCGAAGAGGTTGAGACAGTTAAGATAGTTAATGTTTAAGGCTTAACAAATCTCCATTAACCGTGTTTATTATTTTTAATGTCAAATAGAGGCGTACTTGAGTATTGATACTGGCAACCCACGTATGACATGCGAGTTTCTATAAGGGAAACCTGTGTATAGACCTGTACGCAGGTTGCAATGATAATACCCGCGTACAGTACGTGATATGCTGTCAAGATAGTCATGTATGTATGCGAGTTGCTGTGGAAAGAGTCATGTATAGAAATCAACATGTAAAGAGGTAAAAATTGCAAGCTGGGTGGATAGTGAATGCATCTCATGTCATGCCCATCTATAGTGTTTTAGGTAACCTTCAATCCATAAATGTCCTTTTGTGTGCCGACATATGAAGTGTCAGCACTCGGATGGAGAAGTGTCATTTGGGTTGATAACAGATGCCCCCTAATGTGTGAGGTTAGAGGGAAGCGATGGCCAAAATACATTATAATCTTTATCTTTAGAGAACTCAGAAATCCAATGGAGTAGAGGTAGTACCTGAAACAAATACATAATAATGTCATATACAAAGTCATATCTGAGGATGCTATGTTCAATATACTGGAACACTAGATCCTTTACAAATGTTTGATCACATCATATAATTCAGGTACAAGACCACGTATATTACAAAGGTGGATTGAAGCCACAATATACAATGATGATGAGTCTTCAAAGATCTAGAAGCTGTGTACATAGGTAGAACATAATCTTGCACAACTTAGTCCATAGTAAGGGAACTAACGTATTCATAAACAATCCCAAAGAACCAGTACAATCCAAGCCATGTGAATAGACGTAAGTTGAAGTCGAACATGGAGAGGATTCAACAGTTTTTCAATCAATAGGTGATAATTAACAACTGAAGCAAAGGAATTCACTAATGATGAAAGTGAATCTAGAGGTACAAACGTCAAAACTCTAGGTCTTCGTCATTAGGAAGTGCTGAAGCGAAACCATGCTATGATAAGGAAGGAAATAGATCCTCCAATGGATCACAAAAGTGACTAGGAACTGGGTAAAGGAATGGATAACACAAGTGATAACAGATACGACAATCATGGGATCAGGATATAGATCACACATTGAGTTAAGTCCTTCAATAGTGAGCATTACATAGAGATGACCCAAGGAAGCTTTTAACTTTATAGATAGAACAACTAGACTTATCTGTCATGTAGGAGACATGATCAGATTCCCTAGGTGGAACAGACAAGAGGAGTAATAATCTCAAAGTAATAGCTGAACTGAAAGTGAACACTGAGACATGGGTATCGGAAAAGATAGAGAGTGCTATGTTCAAGGATGGCATGCTGCCACTAACTGAAAACAAGAGAAAACTTCTTCCTACCTTCCCTGTTAAATTTTAACGAGTCCAAGAAAGTAAACTTGAATCTCTCTTCATTTTTTAACAAGCTTGAAGAGAAGAGGGAATATTGCTTGATAGTGTCACTGCTTCATGGATTTAATGAGCCCGAACTAGTACATGCTCAGTCGGTGTTTTCACATTTAGAGAGTCTGAAAACTCCAAAGAAGACTCTAGGGGGGTCCTTTTTCATCCAATTTAGTCTCCTAAGGCCGGAAAAGTATAAAACATACCATAGAAGAACTCTCTGAACTTTCGTAGAAGAAAAGGTGAAACTTTTTCGTACTTAGTCAGGGAGGTCCAAAAAATGTTAAATTACCACCTACGCAATGCTCCTTCAAGGACAACATAAATAGCTTGATTTTTATGAGTGTGAAGGAAAGCAAGATCACTCGGAAAGATCCATTTGACTACGTGAAATGAGGCTTACAACAATAAACTCGATGTTTTGTTCTTTAGTGTTTAACAAGCATGAAAAAGACATAAATTACACTCGAAATATTTTTCATGTTTAGGTCCAGAGCACGAAAAAGAGAAAAATAAGCTCATACCAAGAATTCCTTTTCCATTAATTTAGTCTCTCAGGTCCGGAAAAGTGATAAACCTATGCCTACGAATACTCTTCTCAATTCCGTAGAAAAGAGAGGGATCCTTTCTCGTGTTATTTTGCATGGTTCGAGAAAGAGATAACCTACCACCAATGCAGATGCCCATTCACATATTCTTAATGAGTTGGAACAGACAAGTTAACTCGGTAGTCAAGTCTATTTTTAAGGAGACAGACTTGGGCCTAAAGAAAACTCCGTAAGGGTAGGGAGTCCTATGAAGGGATAGCTTGTAAAAAGAGACCATAATGAGGCTCCATTTGGCGTGACAATTATCTAAAAGGATTCCCCTATACCTAACATAGATGTAGCATGAGTATCGAAAGACAACATAGGTTCTAAATTGAGACACTCATGAGAGGAAGGCCCTATCCACAAAAGAACGATGGTAAAGACAAGGAGCTAATGGTTAAGAATACCATAGTTCGTGGTTAAAATGTTGATTACTAAGTCTCACATGGAATCAGTATAGATGCAAAATGCATGTGGAATGACATGAAACCATCCTATATGAGTAAAAAACACTTTAGAATGATGAAAAACCTGTTACAAGGCCAAAAGAGA